>NDXB01001056.1:0-15385 GCA_002631895.1 Agapornis roseicollis
TCCTATCCTATCCTATCCTGTCCTATCCTATTCCCAGCACTATTCCATGTGCTGTGCTCGGGACAGCCTGGAATGCTGGGATGCTCCTGCACCCCCTCCCTGTTCCCACTCCCCCATTGGCTGCTCCTCCGCCCCTCCCCCGGGTACCACTGCCCCCGGGGCGCGGTTCCTCTCTCAGCCGCCAGGAGGCGCCGCAGCAGCAAGTACCGGATGGGCCCCGAAAGGAGCTCCTTGTATGGGCATCGCCCCGCCCCTATAGCACAGGCCACGCCCCCTCGCCGGGGCCGCCCCGGGTCCTAGCGCCCTCCCGCCCGCTCATCCTTGGTGTTCCCGCATCGGTCCCGGCGGCGGCTCCAGCCCGGTACCCACCGGCCCCGCTCCTCTCTGCCCGCACACCCGGTCCGAACGGGTCCCTCCGCGCTCCTTGGTGTCTCTGGGGTTCACACGGGGGCCTTTAGGGTCTGGGGAGTCAGTGATGGGTCCCTGGGGGGCACTTATGGGTCCCAGAGTGTCACGGGTTTGGGGGGACACATTTATGTGCCCCAGGGCTCAGCTGTGGGTCCCCCAGAGACCATTTGTGGGTCTGGAGGGGTCACTTGTGGGTCTGGGGCTCAGTTCTGGGTGTGTAGGTGGCACACGCGGGTCTCTTGGCCTCCACCTTGGTGTCCTCCATGATGCCCTCACTGCTCGTGTCCAGCTTGGCATCTCCTGGTGTCCCCACACGGCCTCATCCCTCAACCACAGCAGACCTCTGAGGGCCATCCCATCATGCCTTGCCCCCGGCCCCATGCCCGCCCCACAGCTGCCCATTGACACCTCTCCAGCCACCAAAGCTGCTTCAGGTCGTGTTGGGTCAATGTCTGGTCAACCTCGGGTCAACCTTGGGTCAACCTCGGGTCAACCTTGGGTCAACCTTGGGTCAACCTCGGGTCAAACTGGGGTCAAACTGGGGTCAACCTCAGGTCAACCTCAGGTCAACCTCAGGTCAACCTCAGGTCAACCTTGGGTTAAACTGGGGTCAACCTCGGGTCAACCTTGGGTCAACCTTGGGTCAACCTCGGGTCAAACTGGGGTCAAACTGGGGTCAACCTCAGGTCAACCTCAGGTCAACCTCGAGTCAACCTTGGGTTAAACTGGGGTCAACCTCGGGTCAACATTGGGTTAAACTGGGGTCAACCTCGGGTCAACCTTGGGTCAACCTCGGGTCACTCAGTGACATCATCAGGCCCTGCCTTGGGCAGGGAGGGGAGGTGCTGAGCTCAGAGGTCACGTGGGGTCATGGGGTCACATGGTCACGGTGGTGGAGTCACTCCTCATCATGCAGCTTCTAGGGTAGGACAGGAGATGGAGCATGGTTATGGGCACAGCCATGGGGCAGAGCCATGGGGCAGGGTGATGGTGGAGAAGGTCCCACCTTGGTGCTGATGTCCCGGCTCTTGGCCTTCAGCTTGTTGACCTGGGACTCAGCCATGTCGGCGCGTTCCTCAGCCTCATCCAGCTCATGTTGCACCTTCCGGAACTTGGTCAGGTTGGTGTTGGCTTGTTCCTCCTGGAGGGGGTGATGGTCTGCTCCATCCATCCATCGTCCATCATCCGTCATCCATCCATCCATTATCCCTCATCCATCCATTGTCCATCATCCGTCATCCATCTATCCATCCATCCATCATCCATCCATCATCCATCATCTGTCATCCATCCATCCATCATCCCTCATCCATCCATCCATCATCCATCCATTGTCCATCATCCGTCATCCATCTATCCATCCATCCATCCATCCATCCATCCATCTATCCACCCATCCATCATCCATCCATTCACCCATCCATCCTCCATCCATTCATCATCCACTAACCCATCCATCCATCCATCCATCCATCATCCATCCATCATCCATCCAACCTTCTCCTCCCCCATCCCACTCCCTGTCCCTTCACCCACCGCCTCCTCCGCCTGCCTCTTGTAGGCCTTGACTTTCNTCCATCCATCCATCATCCATCATCCACCTATCCATCCATCCATCATCCCTCATCCATCCATCATCCATCTGTCTGTCATCCATCCATCATCTATCAGTCTGTCATCCATCCATCCATCTATCCACCCATCTATCCACCCATCCATCATCCATCCATTCACCCATCCATCCTCCATCCATTCATCATCCACTAACCCATCCATCCATCCATCCATCCATCATCCATCCATCATCCATCCAACCTTCTCCTCCCCCATCCCACTCCCTGTCCCTTCACCCACCGCCTCCTCCGCCTGCCTCTTGTAGGCCTTGACTTTCATCTGCAGCTTGTCCACCAGGTCCTGCAGCCGCAGGAGATTCTTCTTGTCCTCCTCCGTCTGCAGGGGGAGGACACAGATGGGGTTGGAGATGAAGCCTCATCAGGTAGGTCTCAGTAGAGCTCTACCACGGCCACCAGGTCAACCCCATTCTAGCTCCATGAGTGATGTCCTTGAGGCCAGTGGGAGCAGGCTGAAGTGCCCTCACCAGGTAGGTCTTGGTAGAGCTCTACCATGGCCACCAGGTCAACCCCATTCTAGCTCCATGAGTGATGTCCTTGAGGCCAGTGGGAGCAGGCTGAAGTGCCCTCACCAGGTAGGTCTTGGTAGAGCTCTACCATGGCCACCAGGTCAACCCCATTCTAGCTCCATGAGTGATGTCCTTGAGGCCAGTGGGAGCAGGCCGAGGTGCCCTCACCAGGTAGGTCTCGGTAGAGCTCTACCATGGCCACCAGGTCAGCCCCATTCTAGCTCCATGAGTGATGTCCCTGAGGCCAGCAGGAGCCGAGGTGCCCTCACCTGGTAGCTGAGCTCCTTGACGCGCCGCTCCGACTTGCGCAGCCCTTTGACGCTCTCGGCGTTGCGCTTCTGCTCGGCCTCCAGCTCCGTCTCCAGGTCCCGCACGCGCGTCTCCAGCTTCTGGAGCTGCTTCTTCCCCCCCTTGAGAGCCAACTGCTCGGCCTCGTCCAGGCGCAGCTGCAGGTCCTTGATGGTCTGCTCCATGTTCTTCTTCATCCGCTCCAGGTGAGCGCTGGTGTCCTGCTCCTTCTTCAGCTCCTCCGCCATCATGGCTGCCTGCGGGAAGAGGAGGGTCACGCCATGATCTCCTCACCATGGTGGTAGACAAGTGGTGCTCTGCTCACGTCGGTGATGGCTTTCTTGGCCTTCTCCTCGGCGTTGCGGCACTCCTGGATGGCCTCTTCCACCTCACTCTGCAGCTGGGAGATGTCCCCTTCCATCTTCTTCTTCTGGTTGATGAGGCTGGTGTTCTGCAAGGTGGAGGAGAAGCCCTCAGGAGGGGGGGACCTGCAGGCTTGGAGCACGGTGGTGAGCAAGGAGCTCCACTTGGACGCCTTGGAAGCTCGGGAGATGCCCCCTTGGTTTCTCCATGGTCAAAGGGGATCTCTTGGAGGTTAAGGAGGTCTCACCTGCGAGTGGAGGAGCTGCACCCTCTCGGTGGCCTCGATCAGCTCCTGCTCGGCCAACTTGCGGGTCCTCTCGGTCTGCTCCACCACCGCCCGCACCTCCTCCAGCTCAGCCTGCAGGAGGTTGTTCCTCCTCTCCACCATGGCCATGTTCTCCTTCAGGTCCTCATTGATCCGCCCTACATCATCCAGCTGGAGCTGGGTGTCCTGCAAAGCACCACGGGATGGGACACAGTGGGCACAGGATGGGGATGCCCACCCATCACTGCCGTAACGGTCCCGGAGGTGGGGATGGGATGAAGAACCACTGAGGACCACATGGGTGGCCTGGAAGAACTTCTGGAGACCATCCCAACCTCCTCCATCATCTCCTGCTGGGACCCCCCCCGCCACCATCACCATACCTTGAGGTAACCCTGCAAGGTCTTGACTTGCTTCTGGGCCTCAGCAGCCGCGCGGTTGGCGTGTCCCAGCTGGATCTCCATCTCATTGAGGTCACCTTCCATCTTCTTCTTCAGCCTCAAGGCCTCGTTGCGGCTCCGGGTCTCAGCGTCCAAGGAGGTCTGCAGGGAGTCCACCACCCGCAGGTGGTTGCGCTTGGCCTGCTCCATCTCCTCGTCCTTCTCAGCCAGCTTGCGCTCGTGGTCCACCTTGACCTGGTTGAACTCCAGCTGGGCCCTCAGGATCTTCCCTTCTTCATGCTCCAGCGAGGCCTGGTGGGAGGGATGGAGAAGCCCTTGATGCTCATGGAGACAGGAGGGTGCAGGATGCCCGCGGCGCCGGGCTCACCTCTGCCTCCTCCAGCGCCGCCTGCAGCTCCAGCTTCTCAGCATCCAACTGCTTCCGGACCTTCTCCAGCTCATGGATGCTCTTGTGGCTGGAGCCCAGCTGCTCCGTCAGGTCCGAGATCTCCTCTGAAGAGGGTGGAGAACCCATCACAGCACATGGGCAATGGTGGGGAAGCACCCGGTGGGCGCGAGGACCCCAAGGTCTCACCTTGAAGGTTCTTATTCTCCCTCTTGAAGGTCTCCAGGTGCTCCAGGGCCTCCTCATAGGCATTCCTTAGCTTGAAAAGCTCCGTGCTCAGGGCTCTTGCCTCCTTCTGCGAGGCCTCCAGCTCAGCCTGAGCCTCCTCCACCTTCTGCTTCCACTCAGCCAGCACCTGCGGGCACCACCAGGGCATGGGCCTCACGGGAGCACCTCCTCGTGCTCCTGCTCCTCCTCATCCTCTACATCTCCTCCTCCATGTGCTGCTCCTCCTGCTCTTCCTCCAGGTTCGCCTACTTCTCATCTTCCTCCTCCTCCTTCTCCTCCACCTCCTCCTCTACTTCTCCTCTTTCACGCTCTCCTCCCTCTCCTCCTCCTCCTCATCTTACTCCTCTATGTCTCTTCCTTCTCCTCTCTTCCTTCTTGTCCTTGTCTGTCTCCTCCACCTCCTCCACCTCTTCCTCCATGTCTCCTCCTCCTCCAAGTCCTCATCTTTCTCCTCCTTCCGTTTCCATCTCCTTCTCTTCTTCCCTCTCCTCCTCTTCCATCTCCTTCTCTTGCTCCTTTCTCTTCTTCCTCCTCCTCCTCCACCATTTCCTCCTCCTTCTACTTCTCTTCTTTCTCCCCCACCTCTCCCTCTTCCACATCCTCCTCCTCCTCCTCCACCCCCTCAAGCCCCAGTGATGCCCCCAACCTTATCGAAGTTCCTCTGCTTCTTGTCCAGGGCGGCCGCTGCCGCGTTCGCCCGCTCCAGGTCCACCAGCAGGTCCTCGATCTCGTTCTGCAGCCGGTGCTTGGTCTTCTCCAAGGAGGAGCACTTGGCGTTAACGGCCTCCACCGCCTCCTCCGCCTCCTGCAGCCGCTGCGCCAGCTTCTTCCTGCCCGGTGCCACCAGGACAGGCGTTTGTGGCCACCTCAAACCTGCTCCCGCTCAGATTGGCCAAAGCTCAACTCTTCACCTCCAGCGCCTGCAACCTCCTCCGGCGCCTTCCAGACCGATCCCATCTCCTCCAGAAGAACCCAATCTTCTCCAGATCTCCTCTAGGTCAACCCAACCTTCCTTGGGCCTTCTCCAGACCAGCCCAACCTCTTCTAGACCTTTCCTAGACCAACCCAAGGCTCCTTAGCCCTTCTCTAGACCGATCCCATCCCCTCTAGGACTTCTGGACACCAACACCCAACCTGTTCTAGACCAATCCAGCTTCCCCCAGCCCTTCTCTAGACCGATCCCATCCCCTCTAAACCTTTTTTAGACCTTCTGCAGGCCAACCCGTCCTCCAGGTCCTTCAGCCTTCCCCAAAAGGCCTTTAGGATGGCCTGAGGACCTCCTGGCGTCCCCTCACTGCTTTCCCCATCCCTAAGGTGATGTCTCCTCACTTGGCCTCCTCCAGCTCCTCGGTGCGCTGGATGGCGTCGGTCTCATACTTGGTCCTCCACTGGGCCACCTCGGAGTTGGCCTTGGAGAGAGCGCGTTGGAGCTCGGCCTTGGCCTCGGTCTCCTCCTCGTACTGCTCCCGCAGGAGGTCGCAGTCGTGCCGGGCCGACTGCAGGGCGTGCGCCAGCGCGTTCTTGGCCTGGGGGTACCAACAACACAAGGGGGGCACCATTGGGTTAAGGTCAAGGTGACCCCCTCCTGGGCGGCCCCAGCTTGGCAAGAGATGGGCTTCATCAACCCAGCCCAACCAGGGCTTCCGACCCCAACCCAACTGCTCCTGACCTTCTCCAGACCTTCCTTATTCCAACCCAGCCTCCTCTAGACCCAACCAAGTCTCCGAAGCTTCTCTAGACCCACCCCGGCCTCCAGCTCATCACCACTGCTGCTCCTCAGCCCAAACCTCCTCTCAACCATCCCATCTCCACCTCCCCCCTAGGCCAACAGTGTGGACTTCTCCATGGTCGATCCCACCTGTAGAGCAATCCAACCCATTCACTGCTGGATGGAGGGACCCCAAATCCACCACAGTCAGGTGGAGCCACCTTCAGTGTGGCACCTCCAGGAGTTGGAAGCACCCTCAGATGGAAGCTCCATCAAGTGGAGCCACCTTTAGCTGGAACTCCCATGAGATGGACCAGCTTTCAGATGGAAGCACCCAACCCAGCCAGCCTGAACGTGGTTCCTCTTGGGTTCTACCACCATAAGGCTGAAGGAGACCCGGTCTCATGGCCTCTCTTGGAGAGCCTTGGTCTTCCCAACCCTCCAAACTCACCTTCACCTCCTCCTCCAGCTGCCTCTTAAGGTCCTCCAGCTGTTGGGTGTACGACTGCTTGCCCCTGGTCAGCTGGGAGATGAGGGCCTCCTTCTCGTCCAGCTGCCGGCTTAGCTCTCCTGGGGGGTTCCATAGGGCACGAAGGGTAAGGAGTGGGGCAGGGGGGTGAAGATGTGGGGCAGGGAGTGAAGATGTGGGGCATGGGGGGTGAAGATGTGGGGTGTGGGGGTGAAGATGTGGGGCAGGGGTTGAAGCTGTGGCCATCCCCATCCATTTTGTTGCTTCNAAGATGTGGGGCAGGGGGTGAAGATGTGGGGCGGGAGGTCAGGGGCTCCCACCGTTCTCAGTCTGGAGCTTTGCCCGTTGGGTGGTGGTGTCATTGAGGACCCGTTGGGTCTCCTCCAGCTTGGCGCGGTGCTCGGCCGCCTGGTCCTCCATGGTGCGGGAGACCTTCTCCATGGCCACCTTCGAGGAGAGCAACGGCGTGAAGCAAGAGCCTCGGTGCCCACCTCGGAGCTGCGACGTCCGCCTCAACCTCCTCCTACCTTGGCTTTGAGCAGCTGCTCCATGTTGGAGCTGAGGTCATCCAGCTCCAGCTTGAGCTCGCTCTTCTCCTTCTCCAGCTTCTGCTTGACGCGCTGCAGGTTGTCCAGCTGCTCGGCCAGCTCGGCCACGCCGTCGGCGTGCTTCTTGCGCAGCGCGGCCGCCGTGGCCTCGTGCTGCAGCGTCGCCTCCTCCAGGTCCCGCCGCATCTTCTGGAACTCGGCCTCGCGCTTCTTGTTGAGCTCCAGCTGCACCGAGGTGGCTCCTCCGGCCTCCTCCAGGCGCTCGCTGAGCTCCTCCAGCTCCCGGGACAGCTCCGAGCGCAGCTTCTCCACCTTGGCCCTGCCCGTCCGCTCGGCCTCCAGCTCCTCCTCCAGCTCCTCGATGCGCGCCTGGGGCCACCAAGGGGAGGGCAGGGTTGGAGGTGGCTTCGCCCATTGCTTCTGCTCGGCCAAGCGGCTGCAGGGCCTCCAACCCACCTGTCCCAACCCAACTCAACCAACTGGTGACCCTTCAATTCAAGCAGATGGAGAGCCTTCAACTCAACTCAAGCAGATGGAGACCCTTCAACTCAACTCAACTCAAGCAGATGGAGAGCCTTCAACTCAACTCAACTCAAGCAGATGGAGAGCCTTCAACTGAACTCAACTCAAGCAGATGGAGACCCTTCAATTCAATTCAACTCAACTCAAGCAGGTGGAGACCCTTCAACTCAACTCAAGCAGATGGAGACCCTTCAACTGAACTCAACTCAAGCAGATGGAGACCCTTCAGTTCAATTCAACTCAACTCAAGCAGGTGGAGACCCTTCAACTCAACTCAACTCAACTGAAGCAGATGGAGACCCTTCAATTCAATTCAACTCAACTCAAGCAGATGGAGACCCTTCAACTCAACTGAACTCAACTCAAGCATATGGAGACCCTTCAACTCAACTCAACTCAAGCAGATGGAGACTCTTCTGCTCAAGCCAACTCAAGGAGGTGAAGGCTCTTCAACCCAACTGAGCTCAACCCAACTCATCTCAACCCAGCCCTCCCATCTGGAGACCTTCAACCCAACCCCCTGGGTCTCTCACCTGCAGCTCCTTCAGCTTCTTCTGGAGCTGCAGGGCCAGGGCCTGCTCGTCCTCCATCTTGCTGTTCTGCTGGTGGATCTCAAAGTCCTTCCTGTGGAACCCAGGAGTTGGGGGGACAGTGAGGTCCCTGCCAGTGTCCCCCACACGTGCTGGGCCCACACGAAGCAGGTCCTGCCTCACTTCTTCAGTTTCTCCTCCAGCTGCTGTTTGTCGTTCTCCAGGTCCATGATGTTCTCCTGGGTCAGCTTCAAGTCACCTTCCAGCTTCCTCTTGGCACGTTCCAGGTCCATCCGGATCTTCTTCTCCTGCTCCAAGGAGCCTTCAAGCTGCAAGGAATGGGGAGAAACCTCAGGTTGTCCTCACCAACCAAGGTTGTCCTCATCAGGGACGTCCTCAAAGGGAGGCTCTGGTCCCTGCTCACGTCATCTGCCTGCTGTTCTAGCTTGACTTTGGCCTTGGTCAAGGTGTTGACTTTGTCTTCCTCGGCTTGCAGGTCATCCAGCGCTTGCTGGTGAGCTTCTTGCAGGGCCTTCTTCTCCTTGGTCAGCTTGGTGATGGTCTCATCCAGGCTGGCCATCTCCTCGGTGAGGTTCTTGACCTGGAGAAGAACATCAGGCAGCCACCGTTATAGGGTGGGGGCTTCTAAACCAGACTCGGGTCTTCTCAACCCAAGCCAACCACGCTTGGGTCTCCTCAACCAAACCCAATGGGCTTGGGTCTTCTCCACTCAAGCAGAGTTTGATCTCCTCAACCCAATCAGCTTTGGGACTCCTCAACCAAACCCAATGGGCTTGGGTCTTCTCAACTCAAGCAGACTTTGACCTCCTCAACCCAATCACCCTTGGGTCTCCTCAACCCCATCCAGGCCAAGGCCTCACCTTGTTCTCAGTGGCATGTTTCTCCTTCTCCACCTTGGCCAATGTCAACTCCAGGTCATCAATGTCCTTCTTCAGCTCAGAGCATTCGTCTTCCAGCTTCCTCTTCTTGGCCGTGAGCTCAGCGTTCATCTCCTCCTCCTCCTCCAGCCGCTCCGTCAGCTCCTTCACCTTGGCCTCCAACTGGATCTTGTTCTTGATCAACTGGTCACACCGCTCCTCGGCATCCGTCAGGTTGTCCTGCTCCTGTGGCGGGGTGGGGGGTGATGAGGGGAGGCCCCATGGGGGGTGCTGACCCCTTAAGAGAGGTGCTTTTGGGGTTCATCTCACTCACAGCCTGCACTTGGAGCTGGAGGTCGTTCTTCTCCTGCAGCATGGAGACCATCTTCTCCTCCAGCTCTTTCCTCCGCGCTTCCGACTTCTCCAGGGCTTCCTTCAGCCGCCCAAACTCCTCCTTCATGGTCTGGGGGAGGCCCAAAGGTCCCTCCATGAGTGTCCCCCCATTCTCCTCCTCAGCCTTCATCCCTTCCCCTACCCACCTGCATCTCCTTCTCCGTCTCCGCGCTCTGCAGCAAGGGCTTGATCTTGAAGTAGAGCTTCATCCATGGCCAGTTCTTCACGCCCATGAAGGCCCGGATGTTCCATTGGATCACCAACAGCGCGTCCCTGGATTGGCCACGGTGAGGTGCCCATCACCAGGAGCGGGCCCACCCTTGTGCCCCACATCTCCATCACCCCACCTGCGTTCCAGGATCTTCTTGAACTCGAGACGCATGAGTTGTCCCCGGGCTTGAGCTTGGATGCGGGTGATGATGCGGGAGAGACGCTCGTCCCGCATCTCCTCCAGCTGCCCCAGCAGCCCAGCCTTGAAGAAGACCTTGGTGGAGAGATGAAGACATCAGCTTGCTTGGGGGATGAAGAGCACACTTTGGTGGTGGGACGGAGCCCAGGGAGCCTCAATGGGCAGGGGACCGTGTGGCAGGTAGAACGGGGAGGTCTTGATGATGTCCTGGGTGATGGCACCATGGGGACCACCACTCCTATGCCCTCACCTTGGTGTGGCCAAACTTATACTGGCTGTGGTCAATGTCGATAGAACCCAGGAGCTTCTCAGCACCCTTCCTGCTGTCAATGAACTGGCCTTCAGGGATGGCTGCCGGGTTCAAGATGCGATACCTGATGTCCAAAGAAGACGAGGACAACCCAAGCTCAGCCCCTATGGCTCCGTGCACCTCATCCCACCATCTCCTGGGCTCCTACCGTTGACGGAAGTCCCCGTAGAGGATGCGGTTGGGGAAGCCCTTGCGGCAGATGCGGATGCCTTCCAAGACCCCATTGCAGCGGAGCTGGTGCATCACCAAGGGGTTGTCCATCACCCCTGGGGAGGCGGGGGGAGAAGGGGGCATGGTCAGCTTCAAGCCCTGCCCTTCCCCATCACAAGGACATCACCTCCTTCTTCTCCTCACCTGGCTCCTTCCGCTCATTGGGGATGAGGCATCGGACGAAGTGGGGGTGGGTGGTCTTGAGGTTGGTCATCAGCTTGTTGAGGTTCTCCTGGGGGTGGAGAAGAGGGTTGGCCAAAGGGGAGGAGCTATGGGGCAGGGGGTGGAGCCACATGGGTCCCATACCCGGTGCAGAGCAGACACAGTCTGGAAGGAGGAACCTTTCTTCTTGGCTCCTTTGCCCTTCCCTCCATCACCACCTGGAGTTAAAAGATGATTCCATGGAAAATTATCTTCTTCATCCACCCCCCCATCACCCACTCCCCAACCACTCACCGGTGTCTGCCCCAGCGTAGTTGGAGAAGAGGCTGGCCAAGAGCTTGAGGCCTGACTTTTGGTAAAGCCCCACCACCGTCTCGTTGAGAGGGTCCTTGTTCTTCTCCAACCAGCCAATGATGTTGTAGTCCACGGTGCCGGCATAGTGGACCAAGGAGAAGTGGGCTTCTGTCTTGCCTTTGACGTTCCGGGGCTTTCCAAAATTGGATGACTTGCCCAAGTGGTTGTCATAGAGTTTGGCCTTGAAGGTCATGTCCGAAGCCTTGGGGAACATGCACTCCTCCTCCAAGATGGACATGATCCCCATGGGCTGGCAAGGAGAAGACCTGCTTGGTCATGGTGGACACCAAGCAGGACCTGAAATGCTTCTCCTTGGGGGCAGCGGTACCTTCTCGATGAGGTCAATGCAGGCCTGGAGGTCCATGCCAAAGTCAATGAACTCCCACTCAATGCCCTCCTTCTTGTACTCCTCCTGCTCCAGCACGAACATGTGGTGGTTGAAGAACTGCTGCAGCTTCTCGTTGGTGAAGTTGATGCAGAGCTGCTCGAAGCTGTTGAACTGGGGGAGGAGAGTCAATGGAGTCAATGGAGAGTCAAAGGGCTCAACTGAAGCCCCAACAGGGTCAATTGAAGACCTAATGGGGTCAACAGTGTCAACTCAGTGGCCAGTGGGGTCAACTGAAGACCCAATGGTGTCAACTGAAGACCCAATGGTGTCAATGGGGCCAATTGAAGACCTAATGGGGTCAACAGTGTCAACTCAGTGGCCAGTGGGGTCAACTGAAGACCCAATGGTGTCAACTGAAGACCCAATGGTGTCAATGGGGCCAATTGAAGACCTAATGGGGTCAACAGTGTCAACTCAGTGGCCAGTGGGGTCAACTGAAGACCCAATGTTGTCAATGGGGTCAATTGAAGACCTAATGGGGTCAATAGTGTCAACCTAATGGACAGTGGGGTCAACTGAAGACCCAATGGTGTCAACTGAAGACCCAATGGTGTCAATTGGGGTCAATTGAAGACCTAATGGGGTCAATAGTGTCAACCTAGTGGACAGTGGGGTCAACTGAAGACCCAATGGTGTCAACTGAAGACCCAATGGTGTCAATTGGGGTCAATTGAAGACCTAATGGGGTCCTTGAACACAACCTAGTGGACAGTGGGGTCAACTGAAGACCCAATGGTGTCAACGGGGTCAATTCTACACCCGGTGGAGTCAGCAGGGTGCCCAGTGGGCTCAATGGGGTCAACTGAAGACCCAGTTGACTCAACCCAACACTCAAGGGGCTGAAGGCTCACATCGAAGATCTCGAAGCCAGCGATGTCCAGGACGCCGATGAAGTACTGCCGCGGCTGCTTGGTCTCCAGCGAGTTGTTGATCCTCACCACCATCCAGTTGAACATCTTCTCATAGACAGCCTTGGCCAAGGCTCCAATGGAGTAGTAGACCTGGAAGAAGGCCACCGTGGTGGTGTCTGTGCTGCTGGAGGAGGTGGCTTTGGAAGTGTCCTCCTTACCTGCTGCACGTTCTGCCCCTTGGTGACGTACTCATTGCCAACCTTGACCCGAGGGTGGCACAAGCCCTTGAGGAGATCGGCCGAGTTGAGGCCCATCAGATAAGCTGATTTGTCAGCATCTAAGGAGAAGACAAGGTCAACCTGGAAGACCTCGAGGGGTTCCTCATCCTGATTGGTCACCTTGAGGTGGAACCCACCTTCGGTGCCGTCCGGCTCGGCCTGCTCCTCACGCTGCTTCTGCTTGAACTTCATGTTGCCAAAGTGCATGATGGCCCCCGTCAGCTTATAGACACCGGCCTTCTCCTCGTTGGTGAAGCCCAGGACATCAAAAGCGCTCTGGAAGTGGGGGGGACAGGTTGAAGGGTGTCTCCGCCTGGGGGGAACCGGCCCTTGGACCACCTGCAGGCTGCTCCTTCCATTCGAGCACAGTTATGGACTTCTCCAGCCATCTGAGGGCTCTCATCCATGCATGGATTCATCCATTCATCCAAGGGCTCACCCATGGTCTCCTCCATCCATCCATGGGCTTCTCCAACCCGCCACAGATTCACACATCCATCAACAGACCACCCATACATCCACGGATGACTCCTTCCATGGTCTCCATCCATCCATGGGCTTCTCCAACCCGCCACAGATTCACACATCCATCAACAGACCACCCATACATCCACGGATGACTCCTTCCATGGTCTCCATCCATCCATGGGCTTCTCCAACCCGCCACAGATTCACACATCCATCAACAGACCACCCATACATCCATGGATGACTCCTTCCATGGTCTCAATCCATCCGTGGGCTTCTCCAACCAGCCGCAGACTCACACATCCATCCATAGACCATTGAAGATCCATGGACTCCTCCTTCCATGGTCTCCTCCATCCACCCCAGGTCTCCACCCCCCCATCCCTCCACCATGAGCTGTCTCACGTCGGTGGCCAGCAGCTCCTCAGCATCATCAATGGAGGCCACGGTCACCTCTCCTTGGGAGACGTAACTGTAGTCATAAGGGTTGGTGGTGATCAGAAGCATCTCTGGGGTGGAGACAACCAACATTAGCACCAGTCCCAAGACCTCCAGATACCACCATGGCGTCACCGTAAGCCCAAGGTGTCCCCAGGCTCACCCAGAAGCTCCGGCTTCTTGTTGGAGAGGATCTGGTAGAAGATGTGGTAGTTCCTCTCAGCCTTCAGCTGGAAGATGACCCGGGACTTCTCCAGGAGGTCTGGGGCAGGGGAAGGAGAGAGAAGGTGGGTGGAGAGACAAGGAGGTGGAGATGGATGGAGACAGGGATGGAGGTGGAGATGGATGGAGACAGGGATGGAGGTGGAGATGGATGGAGACAGGGATGGAGGTGGGGATGGGGATGGAAATTGAGGGTCAGGTGGATGGAGACATGAGAAGATGAATAGTGGGATGAGGAGATGGAGGGTCAGATGGATGAGGAGGTGTTTGGATGGATGAGGAGATGGATGGAGACACTAGATGAATGGAGACATGGATGAAGAGATGGTGATGGAGATGGGGATGGAGATGGATATAAATGGAGACATGATGAGATGGAGATGGAGGGTCAGATGGATGGATGAGGAGACAGAGGACACCAGGAGATGGAGAAGGACAAAAGGAGTTGAAGGACATAAGGAGCTGAAGGACACAAGGAGATGGAGGTGAAGGAGATGGAGGTGAAGGAGGTGAAGGAGGTGAAGGAGATGGAGGTGAAGGAGATGGAAATGAAGGAGATGGAGGTGAAGGAGATGGAGGAGATGGAAATGAAGGAGATGGAGGTGAAGGAGATGGTAATGAAGGAGATGGAGGAGAAGGAGATGGGGGACAGGGGGCCATGGAGGAGGACACCAGGAGATGGACCCCACCACTCACAGGTCTCAANGTGAAGGAGATGGAAATGAAGGAGATGGAGGAGAAGGAGATGGGGGAGAAGGAGATGGGGGACAGGGGGCCATGGAGGAGGACACCAGGAGATGGACCCCACCACTCACAGGTCTCAATATCTGCCGATGCCAACTTCCCGGTGGCCCCGAAGTGGATCCGGATGAACTTTCCCTGGGGAAGAAGCTTCTTGTTGAGGCCCTGACCCCGGCTCCACCCCCCCCCAGCCCCCTCCAGCCACTCACGAAGCGCGAGGAGTTGTCGTTGCGAACGGTCTTGGCGTTGCCGAAGGCCTCCAGCGCCGGGTTGGCCTGGATGATCTGGTCCTCCAGGGTGCCCTATGGGGCAGCACGGCGTCCAATGGGGGCTGACACCACCCCATGGGTGACCCCCACCACCACCCCCATGGCTCCAGGCCCCACCTTGCTGCTGTTGGTTGCCTCCTTCTTGCGGTCGCCGATGGCGGCGATGCTGGCGAAGTACTGGATGACCCTCTTGGTGTTGACCGTCTTCCCCGCGCCGGATTCTCCGCTGGGGACAATGGAGGGGATGGTGAAGGACGTTCGTCCCCATCACACCTGGGGGGGGTGGGAGGGGGATGGACGTGGCCTTACGTGATGAGGATGGATTGGTTCTCGCGGTCTGGTAGGGAAGAGAAAGGGGGGGTGGTGATGGATGTTGAAGTTCTTCAACCTCCACCGCAGGAAGGGGTTGATGGACTCAATGGGGTCCCATAGAATCATGGAATGGTTTGGGTTGGGAAGGACCTTGGGAGCATCCAGTTCCAACCCTCCCTGCCATAAGCAGGGACACCTCACACTGAACCAGGGCACCCAAGGCTTCATCCAACCTGGCCTTGAACACTGCCAGGGATGGAGCACTCCCAACCTCCCTGAGCAACCCATTCACAGGAGAGAATTCCTTCCTTCGATCCAATCTAAACCTCCTCTGGTTCAATTTGAACCCGTTCCCCCTTGTCCTGTCCCTGCAGTCCCTAATCAACCACTTATGGGGCTGGACCCACACGATTTGGGGTGTCCGGGGGGGGGGGTGTGTGTCTCACC
>NDXB01001057.1:29278-109936 GCA_002631895.1 Agapornis roseicollis
TGTACTGACAGGACCAAACTGACCAAAGAGGTATTCCATACCATAGCACGTCATGCCCAGGATGTAACTGGGAGTGATCCGGAAGGCCTAGTTCTCTCGGGGTGGTTGGAGGAGTTGGTCGGTCAGCACTCGGTTGGTGGGGTGTCGTGAGTTATCTCTTGTGGTTGATGGGATGCTGTATTCTTTTCCTGTATCATTATTATTATTGGTGGTAGCAGCAGTGATTTGTGTTATACCTTAGTTACTGAACTGTTCTTATCTCAGCCATGTGGAAGTTGCATTCTTTTGATTCTCCCCCCATCTCTCTGGAAGCAGGGGAGGGCAAGAAAGGGGGGGTTGAGTGAGTGAACGAGCTGCCTGGTTGGTTGGGTTTAAACCACAACAAACAGCCACATCTTTATCAGTGGAAGAGTTACTGAATAAGCATGTAGCAACACCCTGAAATATCTTAAAGGCTGTAGAACCTTCTCAGCTGCCTGATCATCTCCAGACAAAACTGTCCTGACTCTTCCATGTCTCTATGCCAATAGACCATCACAGCCAGAGGTGATTCTTTAGAAATCTAGATAATACACAGTGGCTCTAAGTTCTTGTTGCTAGATCATCCTTTGCAAGTTTAGGCTGGAGGCAACAAGGAACTGCTTCCTGAAGGAAGAACCTGCAATAGCTTTGTCAGGTTACCATGCATCTCGTGTCTGCTTTTGCAGTATCTGGTTAATGACATGCAGCAAAGGCTTATGGTCATAACAACAGCAGCAGTAACGTTTCAGATCCACTTTTCCTTATTCCTAGTAGTTTTGTGCTATTTGGAAGTGTAACATTTTCAAAACAGACCCCACCAGCAGCAGTGACATCTCCACTGAGAGCCATGTGGTATGAAAGAGTTTAAGTCAGTTCTGAACCACTGCTGTAGCGTGGCTCCATCCCCAGCTTTGTAACTTTTGCTACCCACATGGGAAAACTTGCATTTTGCTTGACCAGTCACTGCCCTCTAAACACCCTGAAGGGTCAAATCCTGAGCTGGCTCCCTTGGGGGGGGTCTGTACAGCACCCAGTGCCCCCAGTCCCTACCGGTGCAAGAAGCATCAGCAGGGAAGGATCAGCCTTGCCTGACCAATGGGTGCTACTCAGGCCTGGCTGTGGATTTGTGGTTTCACCCTCAGGCTGTGACAAACATGCATGGTGACTGCAATGGGCACTAGAGACAAGGAAAGAAAAGGGCTACCTTCAGACGTGCTCTCCTCTGGGTTGCACTGGCAGTACCGCCGGGAGAAATGGATGAGCACTCGCTCCCGCTCCTGTGTCTCTCCCATCAATGGGAATGCTTTCAAGAACGTCCTGCAAAGAGAAAGGGATACTTAAAAATGTGACCAATCAATCTGCTGGGCAGCATCCATGCTAAGGCAGGAGATGGAAAGGGAGTCCTCAGAGCAGCTAGGAAGGCTTTTGTCTCCCCCCCCCCCAGCCTGTGCACCCCTGGACCCTTGCAGGTACAATACAAAGGGTTTCTATGGAGCCAGCTCTGGGCTGCGTAGGGAAACATGCTGCCAGCTGAGTTCTGACCCACCTCTGGCTTGATGGCACCAGGATGGGTTGTCCGTTCCCAGGGAAGAAGTTGCTCCCACTTGCTCTGATTTTGTATGGGATGGGATTCCTGGGAAAGCTGCTCTCCACCATGGGGAAGCAGGCTGTGGGCCCTCCTGTCGAAGCCCACTTTTGGTGACAGTATCTTGTGCCAAATGTGACACCGTAGCAAAGATTAAATGACAACCTGGAGCTCCTATCACATGGACAGTCTCCATGGCATCAGGAAGCCTGGAGGAGAAACCCACCGCGCTTCTCTGTCCATCCCAGTGCCAGAGACCAGCTCACCTGAGTGCTTTGTCAAGGGTCAGGCCAGTGAAGTCAAAGAAGCTGAGATACTCCTCTGCTACCAACTTGCTAAACTCGTTACTGTAATTAAAGAGGGAGCAGTCAGCCCTTTCATCAGGGAAGAAGACACTGTTTACAAGAGGAACAGCAGACTGCTGCCACCCAGCCAGCCCAGCTCCCACTGAGACACTGCAGATGTGATCCCAGACCCAGGGAGACTTTCTCCTAGCTTGAAATGCTGCTGAAGACCTCCAAAAGGCCCTGACATGCCCACAGCCTAGCACCGCAGCTGCCAGCCCTAGACAGCTCACAGGGAGAGATGCCTGTACACACTGCACCCCTCTGCCATGCTGCTGGCCAGGCTGAGCCTCCTCCCAAACCAGCCAGGAGAAGGAGGCCGTAAGGATGTGCTGTGCTAAGCAGGCGCCTTCTCTCCTAACCAGTCCTGTCCCACTGCTGGAT
The DNA here is from genome assembly GCA_002631895.1 of Agapornis roseicollis. NCBI lineage: Eukaryota > Metazoa > Chordata > Aves > Psittaciformes > Psittacidae > Agapornis > Agapornis roseicollis. Next base: position 31,613 of record NDXB01001057.1, read on the forward strand.
GTGTCCCCTCCTCCTACTGCAGTACTCCTGCTCTGCACCCCACATCAGCTCCTATCTCACCCTCTCAACCCAGCACGCTGCTCGCATGTCTGATGGATGCTGCTGGGAATGAAGCAGGAGAGCTCAGCTGAGATCCTGTCTGTGCTCATCCCTGAATTCTTCTCCAGAAACCATTCCCCTGCCATGCTTTGGGGGGATGCTTGGGGACATGTTGGCTTTAAAGCCAACTCAGGTAGTGGAAGTGCACGAATAATCAATGAATTCTGGCAGGAAATGGAAGATTATCTCACTACGCTCAGGCTTTGCCACATACAATTTCTTTTCCTTCTCCCCACAAAATGAAAATCATATTGCTAAGCACACTGTATAACATATATTGAAAATATTATATTGTATAATTATATGACAGTAAGCTGTAATGTCAAAATTGGAAGAAGAAGGTTAGACCTGAGACAGCAGCAACCAGCAATGCACCTGCTACAAGAACCACAGCAAAAGAGAACAGGGATTCTGCCAGTGATGCAAAGAGCCTCTAGAAGGTCATTCATGGACTCCTTTTTCCCAGGACTAAGCTGGGAGTCACAGATGATCTTTGGTACTGAAAGCTTGGGTATTTGCTGAGAGACACTTGTGTTCTGCTGATGTGGACAGGACTGAGGCATTTCAAAGACATAAAAAACCACCCCAGCAACACACATTATATCTGATCCAGGAGAAGGATGATGGGGATTGGTGTCTTCACACCCACTGGCATCCTAAAATAATCTGTTACTGCTACACTCATTACTGTTACTCTGTCTTTTAGAAATCTCTGTAACACTCCCACTTGCCCAGGCATATCTACCAGCTTGGACCCTGTGCATACCTTGCTCTCCATCAAACCCTTCAGGCCATCTATAGGCTGGCTCAGATGATGCTGGAATATAGACATGAAAAACCTAGTGACTGGTAAGGAGCCCAGTGCAATCCAGGTCTGGGTCCCAAACCCTTCAGCTGGGGGATTGCTTTAGGGGCAGTCTTGCTGGGCCCTTTCCCAGTGCAGGAAAGGAAGCTCTTGGTTCTGGTGGACAGCAGCTTGTGACATCTGATGCCCAATACACGCAGGCAACTTGTATGATTCAGATTGCCAGGGCATTGTGCTTGGACCAGTTTCAACTGGAATGATCTCCAGCAGACCCACCTCCATCCAACAAGCCCTTGTAACAACAGTTACAAGTCCCTTTCTGCTTTGTCCCATCCTCCCAGCACGACCAATGCCCCCCAGGCCCTCCCCACCACATCCCCACTTACTTCTTCCCCAGCTGGCGTGCCACATCACAGCGCTTGAACCCTTCAAGGTTGTAAAGGCGCTTGGCCAGCCTCTTGGCAGCCTCGCTATCTGCCCTGCAGCCGTTGGCCAAGGTGTCCGTGCTGCCCTGGTCAAGCTGCTCTGTGCTGCCCAAGTCAGAGTCAGAGTCTGACAGTGCATCTTTCAAGCTGGCGTCGCTACACAGAGACAAGAAACAATTCAAGGAGCAGCAAAGTGACTTGAGGAAACCCACAGAAAAGAACACACTTTGAGTTCTTCTTGTCCTCACCGAAAAATAGGAAAGAGCAAGAACACATCTGTGAATTTGGCATTGGACAAACCCTTTCATTGCAGGTCAAAGGAAACAGTACAATTTAATTTCAAATTTGTAGAAAATAATTGAAGGGAAGGTGACTTCTCCCTGAGAAATAAGGATGTATCCATTCAGAACAAGCAGCACCAACAGCTTTTTAAGCTTCCTCTCTCTCCACTGGTAAGGAAAGGGATACCAAGCCCTTTCAGAGCTCCAGACTTTCAGGGAATTTTAGGGATAGATTATATGCTTTCCAGTTCAGATTATTTGCTTAGGATGAGAAACTGCCCTTGTACAAATCATGCCACAGATCTGGGACTGGCACCAGACCTGCTGTCAGTGGTGGACTCCTCCTCTTTTGAGCTGTTTGTTGGTGCTGTGGCCAGATGTTCCCACAGGCAAAATACTGAGCAGCCCCACCGGTACCATGTAGATAGGGCTGCATCCACTCATTTTCTTGCCCAAGGTCAGTTCTGGCACCTATTCACACGTTTTGGGGCAGCGTGACGCACTGAAGGCTGATAAGCTAGCTGGACATCCAAATCCTGTTCTCTTATGACCTGCCTACACATCACCAACCTTCCTCATGCAAGGAAGTGCCCTGCAGATAAGCTGCTGCCCCCCAGGGGTGAACAGCTGGGTCTGAGCTGGTTCAGAGGATGAAGTCTCTGCTGATACCACTGCCTGCAGACTTTGGGAAGGCCTCCACAGGGGCACCCAGTCCTATGTGAAACCTTGAAGTGTCCCTGCCCTTCAGTGCACATTTGCCAGTGTGCCTGACTGCCTCCAACAGGCCAAGGGCTATTACAGATGTCAGGTAGACCAGGCAGTGGGGAACCCAGAGGAGTCTCAGCTTTGCCTGGCACAAGGACAGACAGGATTTGCGAGCAGCCCGATGAATGGTGGCGAGTTCCGGAGCAAGCATCAACACCAAGCGCAGAGCCTTGGCTCTTCCTGGGGGCTCCTACAGGACCCTTCAGCTCACTGCAGTTTGGGGTCCTGGGTTCAAGAAGAGTGAGGACTCAGACACAGGTCTGCTGGTGACTGCCTGGCCTAATACCATGAGACCTTGGTCCCCAGCTGCAGTCCTAACTTATGGGTAGGAAAGGTTTTCCCCACTGGTGTTTGGCCTCTCTGCCATGACAGCACATGAAAGGAAGCACAAGGGGGGAAAAGGCAGCTCCATCTCTATCATGTCCTCTGCGTCTTGCTCCTAGACTGAGACCCTACAAGACAAAGAAGCCTTGCCCGAGGAATTTCCAGACTGTCTTACCTGATGGAGTTAATGATCTTGGTGGCATCCTCCTCTGACCCTTCCACATGGAATCCATTTGGGATACTCTTCAAGGACAACCGGCTTAGCACATTCTCTGACCTGCTGCTGGTGATTGAGTGCCTGAGAGGGCTCCCAAAATCCCCCTCCACTGGCTTTGCTGCTGCCTGCTCTTGCTTATCAGCAGCCACGTGGTGAAGAGCTTCTCTCTGCTGGGCTACCAGTTTCTGCTCCAGGAGCTCTGGGCTGTCCTTGACTCTTTGCTGGATCAATGGGGTGAGTGGGGCCTCAAAACTGACACAGCTGTCTGTCTCGTCTGTGAGAGAGAGGACATCCAAAGAGTCCAAGCTGCTGTAGTATGTACCCTTCATAAGGTCAGACTCAACGATCTTCTCAAAGGTTGAGCTGAACCCATCCCTGATGTCTTTGAATTGAAAATGTTCCTTGTCATCCTCGCTGCAGCTCAGCTTGGCATCTCCAGAAGCAAACCTGGACCAAAAGGGGAAAAGTAGAAAATACTGTCAAGGCAATTGCTTGCATTGTTCCAATTCAAAAGCATGAAGACCCTTAAGATCAAGGCCATTTCATCTAACATTGAATGTGGGCAGCTAACGTCCTTGATCCCTTTTATAGCAGAGAAAAAGCAGAAGCTTTTATGGAGCAATTCAAATGCTGCAACTTAAGCCCTTTTTCTTGGACAAGGCACTCTAGAAGTGCAAAGCACCCTACAAATACTTTTCTCTCCACTAGGAGAGATGTAAAAGGTGATGAACACACACCCAGGCAAGGGAGGCTCCATGTTCCTTCACAGCTAGCCTGTGGGATTCAGGCACAGCATTACAGGTATGAACCTACAAGTAGGCTGGAGGTATGCAAGAGGCTAGGAGGGGACACAGCTTGGTGCAGCTGACCTGAACTGACCAAAGCCATATTTCATGCCATATAATATCCTCAGAAAAAAGAGGGGAAAAAATGGAGGGGGTGATGGGTGGTCTTTCAAAGGAGCTATTGCCCAGAGGCTGGCTGGGCACTGGTCTGCTGGTGGGAGATGTTGAGTGCTTGCTTTTGCATTATTTCCCCCCACCTGTCACTTATTAAACTGATTTTTTTCTCAACCCACAAGTCTGCTCACTTTCCTCTTCTGATCCTCTCCCCATCCCACAATGAGGAGCGACGAGCAAGTGGCTGGATAGGTGCTTAGCTGCTGGTTGGAGTCAACACACTGCACCTCCTCAGTGGTTGTCTCAGTTTGGAAACCCTGTGTCAGCACCATGGCTGTGCCCAGTGTCCCTGCTCACGAGCATGGTCTCACTTTGCAGCAGAACATGCTGCCCTGATGAATTCTGGGGGTGGATCAGGGATGAGCAGGTTTCCTGTGCCAGTGAACAAGATGCTGAACCTGTGCCTGCCCAAACCAGCTCCTGTTAGTAATGCTGCTCCTCGCATGCCATTTTCAAACCTAGCTCTACACCCACATGGGTAAAAACTTCCATGAATCTGTAGATTCACATCATTTCTTGATTCCAGGAGCTCAGGGCTTAAAAAAACCTGTCACCCAGTTTATTAGATCTGGCCATGCTGCAAACCAGACATAAGCAGAAATGAGACAGCAGCTCCAGTCCAAAGAGCCCTCATCCTCAGGACTGTTTGTCTTCACAAATCCATCCATCCCTGCAGGGTGAACTGCAGTTCCTGGCCATGACGTTGTGTACAGAAAAGATTGGCTTTCACAAAGCAGGTGGAACTTCACAAGTTTCATCCTCTTGTGACAGGAAGGACTTTGCAGCCTCCATTACACCCAGCAGTGGGAATTACAGACCTGCCTTGGCAGCTCATCACAGTGTCAAACTTCTTGCAGCAGCCTCCATCTCCAGTGACCTTCCACCTCCCCTCCAGAGGGTCTACATCCTCCCCACTCCAATGGAAAAACCTGGTTTTAGTGTCCCCAGTGCCACACCACCATTAACTGTCCATATCACAGTGCTTGTACTCTCCAGACCTTTCATCATCTCTTGAACCCAAAATCATACAGCAGGCAAAAATGTGGCTGCATAGGGCAGACTGCAAGAGACCAGGGCAGGAGCCGTGGCCCTGAATGGGTCAGTGAACACCAATAGGTCAGGCACACCACATCTTTCCTTGTGTGGTTCCAGAGAAGACAAAGAGACTTTCTAGAGCTTCCACCAGTTCAGAAGTACTGTTTGCATCTAATCCAAGCAAAGCAAGGCTAAGGTGGAAGACAGTGAAAGACCTCACTTGTGTGAATGAACCTGACATAACCTCCCCATAGAGAAGTGTGACTACTTATTACACAGCAGGGAAGGCAATTGCTTTCCTTAAATAAGGAGCTGTATATTTATTTGCATTGTAATCACAACCTTTTGTCAGTGTATTGAAGTAACACTGTATCTAATTGCCTGTGCTGCCTTTCCCAGTCAGCTCTGAAGCACTGTTTTATTGCTCATGGCAAGGCATGCAGAGCAATGCACTGCGTTCCTATTGCAGCCAGACTGTACTGGGTTTTTATGCACTGAGCTGTTTACATGCCATTTCTCACTGGTTAGTTAGTTGTAATAAAGTACAACCTACCTCACTGTGCTGGTGGAGTGGGGAGTCCTGTCAGAGCAGGACATGATGGAATCAGCACTTTCCCAACCACGTGCTGCAGGCTTTCTGCTGAGCTTTTCTGAAACTTAATGGAACTTGACTTGCTTGATGCTATAGGACACCATGGGAGGAAACGTGTGGGCAAAGGCAGCAGCCTCAAACCTGCAGGTACTAAATGCATCTACAAGCCAAAGGTATGGATTCCTCTATTAAAAAGTTTCACCTTTGTATGAGTTCATGGGGCTGAAAGCAGAGAATATTATTCCCTGGTGAAGCTCACAGTTTGGCTGCAGAGCTGGGACCTCCCTGATCAACAAGACCAATGCTAGAGGCTTCTAGGAAGGCGCAAGACCTCTAGGCAGCAAAGCCACAATGGTAGGAAAATAGGGCTTTAACAACTGATATATTGGCATGCTAATGGATGCCATGGGATAAACTAGAAAAGGGTAAAAGGGATCCAGTTAATGCAAACTGCAGCACAAGCAGTTTAGCTTCAGCTGTGCTTTAGCTCTAGTACTAAACTTTATTTCCTTGACTTCTTTAGCAACCATTTCCTGCGTAGCTGCAGTGGGGAAATCATGGTTTCTTTCTCCAGCTCCGCCATGAAGTCAGTGACCCTGGATGACTTTTCTCCCCTTTAATCCTCAATTGGTTCAGTGGGAAAAGCAAGATCCACCCTCTGCTTGTAGAGTTCTTCAGGATTCAGGGAAAAAACGCATCATAGGAGCACCAACATATGGGTGCTTGCAGCATCTCTCCTCTGCCAGGGTAGGTACAAAGGCAGGGCCAAGAGAGTCACAAAAGCATCGACCTCAGGTGACTACAACACAGACCCCTGGATGATTTCTGTTGGCAAAGGGAAGCATCCATACTCCTCCCAGGATTCTACGATAAGCTATTTCAAGTAACTGCTGTAAGCTGAATTGCCAGCTTGCAAGTAGGACACCCCAAAGTGAGCACAACCAGCACCTTCGAGACCCTTAAAGCTTCTCCTTTGCTTTAGTGACTCTGTGGGCAGACACTTGCTCTAACCCCAGCGTCTCTGCATTTGTAACAGGGAAAAGCAGTGCAAGAGGCCCAGAGAGAAAAAGAATGAAAAGCCACATTCAGCCATGAGAGCAGCTGCAGCTTTTAAAGCTGATGAGTTACACATGGAACAGAGTAACCCAAACCAGGGAGGCTTGAGAACCAGCACACGTAAACCAGCTCTGAGCCAGTATTAGGACTGCTTTGCACTCACCCGAGCTCCTCCTCCTGCTCATCAATGCTCAGAGCTCCTGAGGACCCCAGGATGCTGTGCCACCGCTCCTTGCTGAGGGTCTCACCAGGGTCCTCCTGCCTAGGGGAGTCCCTGTGCTCCAGACCCGCGCTGCTGGGGCTGCCCGTGCCGCCATCCTGCTCCGCACCGTTCGCCAGGCTCTGCTCCCCATCAGGCTCCGGTGGTGGCTCATCCCCATTGCTGCAGGCTGGGGAATGCTGCTCGCAGCCATCTGCAACCGGCCATGGGACGTGGCTGTTCTCGCTCATATTCCACCCGTCCCAGCGCTTACGGGCTCTCTCCCCGCGCTCAGCTCAGGCTCGGCACCACCTACAGCAGAGAAGAAACACGTCATGAAAGGCACGGACTTGCTGATCACAGCTCAGAGGGCCGGCAGTTTGAAGCAGAACACAGTAAAACGTCCCCCATTGCTCTTGACTCCAAACAGCAAAAGCAAAAACCCCAAACTGGGGCTTGCCACTTTGGCAAAGACCAGTGCTTATTGCTCAGCACAGTGAGAGCCAGAGAGGAAAACCTGTCAGCATGGTCCTGAGCTATCAGGGGCACAGGCACCTTCTCCTGCTGCTCCCACAGCCCCCAGACAGTTCCAGCATCAAGCACAGGTGACCTGCACCACAGAGGATGGCAAGGCTAGGAACAGGAATGTGGCACCTCTGATTTTCCCATACTGGCTACCATGGTGCTATTTCCAACTATTCCCTGCCCACCAAAAATAGGAGAGAGAAGGGAAATAGGAGATAGGTGTGATTTATTCTTTTTGAACACATCTAAGCAGCTGGGATGTGATTCAGCCTGTGTGATTCTTCCTGCTGACTCTGCATTTCTGCAGAGCTTCTTGCCTGCCAGAATAACACTCCTCCTTTCCCAACATACAAGTACTGCTGAAGGGTGTCGTGAGTTGCCAGCTAAGACTGGCAAAAGTGTCCATACTGAATATATCCCGGAATGCTCTCTAGAGGGCAAGGGAAGGATGCTGTACTGCAACAAATGAGACATCCTTACTGGCAAACATGCCCATTGACACTAAGTTTCCAGGTCTTACAAGCACTTTCCTTTGCCATAGGCTGTAGCCCCACAGCACCATGCAGGGGGGCTGGAACTAGATAACCTTTGAAGGCCCCTTCCAACCCAAACTATTCTATGATTTCCCATTGCAAGCCCTGCAGCTGCAATCAAGTGACACCAGAAATAATCGCTTGTAGAAGCAGGAGTTTCTGTGTGGTGCTCAGGCCGACCATGATAACAGCTGATTTTGTAAACATTATCTGTCTCCACCTGCACAGGAAGCATGCCTAATCAATCACAGCAGGTAGATGGAACCCCTGGATTCTCCTCCCAGTTCTGTTCCTAACTCACATCTTAAGCGGACCATTTCAACTTCCAGCCTCAGCTTCCCTCTTTGTAAACCAGGGATTACACATCATCTCTAAGAAGCCACAGGGGTGCTTAGATGCCAGCAACGGGTTCTGGGTGCTCCAACTTCCTGAGCTGCAGCCCTTGTTAGTTGTAAAATCACTAATTTCTTGCCCAGTGCAAGGCTCTTAGATCCTGGTAACAAGAGGTGCTGGTTGACAGCTTCCTCCGTTCTTATAACCCATCACCCTGAAGATGTCAACAGCCTCCCCCCACTGATGATTCCTCTACACTTGGGCAAGGAGAGAGATGGGATTCAACCCTAAATCCCCCTCAACAGCCTGGGTACAGGCAGATCCACAGAGGTAGGTGCTGAGCTCCTGGTTGAGCAGGATCCCAAGGGTAACCCCAATCCCTGGCTGACTTTGCTCCAGTCCCACAACCCAGGCAAAACTGGACCCAGGATCTGGCCTGCCCTTCATGTCCTGCTCCTCACAGTTAGAGACATGGTGGGCTGAGGAGTTCAGAGCAACACACAGGGTGGGTTTGGGGAGAAGCATTCCTCAAGGGTAGCACATGCCACAGTCATGAGATGAGGCAGGTCCCTCCTTGAGGTGACACTGGCAGCTTTACCTTTTCTTCAGGTGCATCTGTGTACCTCCCCTGCTGTCACAGCATAACTGCTCCTATCATACTAGGCAGAGCCAGGAGCTTCCAGTTCCTGCAGGATCAGTGCCTGTAACAAGGGATCAGAAAGTGAGAACCAGGTATGAGAAGAGAATCCCACTGACCTCCTGCACCCTGCCACTGCTCCATAACCTGTTCTTTGCAAAACACTGCATGTATTCTTCCCACTGCACTCCCTGGCTTTCAGCAACAGCCAAGTGCAGAGGTAATCCTTAGAAAGGACTTCTCTCTTCTTTCTTTATAAAGTCTCCCTGACCAATTAAAGTAGAGCAAATTAAAGCAAAGCAGAGCAACCTGTGCTTGCAGGTTGCATGAAGAAACTTGATGACTCCATAGAACATCTGATGTCACCCACCAGATCCATAGCAGGAGATGCCAATCTTACAGATAGATCCCACCCAACAGTCCTCCCTAGGCCCACCAACAAACCAAGACCCAGGTTAGAGGTCTTTGAGCTAATGGTTAACAAATCTGACCTATCAACTTCACAGATGTACTGACATTTCTCTTGCAGAGCATATTGTAACATGCAGACTGGCAGGGACACTGATGCCATTCCATGAGGTGATCTCAGGCTGGAGGAGCAGGTCTGGTCACCATTGATGGTGTGTCATAGAATCATAGAATAGTTAGGGTTGTAAAGGACCTTAAGATCATCCAGTTCCAAACCCCTGCCATAAGCAGGGACACCTCACACTAAACCATGGCACCCAAGGCTTTGTCCAACCTGGCCTTGAGCACTGCCAGGGGTGGAGCACTCACAACCTCCCTGGGCAACCCATTCCAGTGCCTCAGCACCCCCACAGTAAAGAATTTCTTCCTTAGATCCAATCTAAACCTCCCCTGTTTCAGTTTGAACCCGTTACCCCTTGTCCTGTCACTACAGTCCCTAATGAAGAGTCCCTCCCCGGCATCCCTACAGGCCCCCTTCAGACACTGGAAGGCTGCTCTGAGGTCTCCATGCAGCCTTCTCTTCTCCAGGGTGAACAGCCCCAACTCTCTCAGCCTGTCTTCGTATGGGAGATGCTCCAGTCCCTGATCATCCTCGTGGCCTCCTCTGGACTTGTTCCAACAGCTCCATGTCCTTTTTATGTTGAGGAGACCACAACTGCACACAGTGCTCCAAGTGAGGTCTCATGAGAGCAGAGTAGAGGGGCAGGATCACCTCCTTGGACCTGCTGGTCACGCTCCCTTTGATGCAGCCCAGGATATCTATAAACAAGTGCCTGAGCCGCAGGCCAGGCTTGCTAGAGTTGATAGAGGCAGACAGACAAGGGTATCATGTCCTGTGAGCTGGGTAGATCAGGCCCTAAAAGTGACACCTGCTTTCCAACAGCTGGAAAGAGCCCACGGAGGAGCTTGGCAGCAGATATCTGTGTCAAGTTCCTGTGGAGGGACCTGCTTTCACCCTCTGTTGGGCTTGCCCTTGTGAGCCTTCAGTCTCTCTCTTAGCCAGCCCGCTTCTCCCTGACACGAGAAAGGCCAGCCTAGACATCCTGGGACACCAGCACATTTTGTGGCCCAGAATCCCACCTACAGGACCTGTAGGTCCTCCAAGGGAGGTCAACCTGGGACATTCCTCAGGTTTCACACATGTGGGCCAGATCTTCTCTGCCTTGCTCTTCTGCCATCCCAAATGCAGATAAAGATCTGCAAATCTCTGTCCCACCAAATCCAGGACAGAAAATCAGTCCCAGGCACTTGGTCTTCCCATGCACTGACAGCAGGGCTGAGCCAATGCAGCATCTTCAAGGAATTCATCTGCCAAACCTCCAAGACTTTCTTGAGCATGACCACACTGACTTCTCCAGTCGTACTGAAAACCTAACGTGGGACAGATTTGACTTTCCTATAGTGAAGGCATAATGCAGACATGCAACACAGAGCCAGTGTTCAAATCTTTGGAGGAACCTTCCCAGCAAAGCTTTGCTGGCCTTCTTAACATGAGATGAATAATGCGGCCCTTTTGAGTCCAGTGTTTTAAAACCAGCCAAAGGGTTTGGGCTGAAATTCCCTACCTCCCTGTCATCCAGACACTGCTGAAGCTAAATTCCAGTCGAATAGCTAAAGCTTGGCACAGGAAAACAGGAAGCTAAATGTGGTTAGGAGACGGGCCTGAGTAAGAAATGTTGGCAAACCTTAGGGAGTGAAATGGCCCATCCAGCCCTCCTAACTTTAACCAACTTGTATGATTAATATGTAAGAAAAATATTGCTTCTGTTATTGTGTATAAACTACTGCATTGTGCCTACTCTGGTTTACCCTCTGTGAAGTCTAACTGGGGTGTTCATGGTCCAGAAGAAGGGCTGAGGAGTCAATAGTTAACCCTTAGGCATGCTTTTCCTTGTCCTGGCTTCCTGCTGGAGAAGAGGCACCAGGAAAGCCCTGGGAGGATGCAAACAGATTATTGCAGGAAGACCAACAGCTCCCAGCTTCCAGCTGCTCTGAGCAGAGTCTGAGCAGAGTCTCCTGAGCCCTTTGAGATTTGTATATCTCTTATTGGATCCACATTCCATTGCACACACATGGATGGAGGTTATGATGTGCACCTGAAGCCTGCAGGCAAACTGAGTGTATATCAGCCCATGACAGGTTACCCAGAAGGTTGCTAGCTTGTGATGACAGCAGGAGACAGCCCAGGATGGAACAGCTGGTTGCAACTGTCCACATCTGCCTCCAGCAAATATCTGGAAGGTCACCAATGCTGGACAGAGCCCAGAGAGGGATTTTCAGTGCCCTTCTGTTAGCTCTGAGTAAGCACAAAAGTGCAGCTCCAGCAGCCACAGCTTCCACCTCTGGGAGAGGACACGCTGTAGCACTGAGCTGATGTTGAGAGGTCTGCCTCTGGGGCTCCTTTGCATTGCTGCAGAGCAGTACAGCCTGATAGACAGGAGGCTGAGCTGGACTGCAGGCTGATATCCCCCATGTCCCTGCTGGTTTCTTTTTGTTTCTTCTTTGCAAAACGCCCTCCAGCTTCAGGACTGGGGGGTGGTATCTGGGCTTCTACCAAGGCATTTTCACATAGCCACAGAGTCTTGCCCTTTCTGCAGGCTCAGGCATCCTCTCAAGTCACTGCTGCTCCTCTAGGTCGTGGGCATCCCTCACATGTCCACTGCTCCCAGCCTCCTGCAAATGTAACATGGGTTAGAGTATGAAAAAGGGTCTGGCAAGAAAAAGGAGAGACCTGGTGTATGTCCTGGCCAGGACTGTTCATACTGATGGCTACTGTGGCCCTGCTGAGTTGTAGGCAGTTGTGAAGCTGCAGTTACATCAATTTGAGTCAGACCAGCTCTGTAAGGCCGACATGAGCAGAAGAACATGGATTCATGCTGGCAAGAAGCTATTGGTGCTATAGGAAAGACTAAGGGAAGCCAAGGTATCCATGATCCAGTGATAACCAAAGCTTTTCTATGTCCTCCTTAGTTCTGGGATTGGTGCTTCCACTGCAAGGTGGGAGAGAGGCAGAAGGGACTGAGGATCCCATTCCTTGCGGACCTCTCTGATGCTGCCGTTTCTCGAAGGCCAGATCCAAGAAAGCCAACTGCTATTAACTTCACTTATCAGAAACCCAGCAACACCAGCCCACCCTGTTATGTGCTCAGCGCCACAGGATAGCAACACAGGACAACCACCAACTCCTGCTCCAGCCCTGCTCTACCCCTGGGGTCATATTCTGTCCATGGACCACGAGGAGAAGGGGCAGGGATGGTTAGAAGATGGGAAGAAGAGCAGAAGTGCCCCATCACTTACTCTGGGATGATGCCTAGATTTGCAATCGGGACAGCAAAGCAGGGCTGGCATCCACTGCAGGAAAGCTCCAGTCCCAAAGAGGCTGGGCAAAGACGCAGCAAAGTTTGCCTTGATTGTGTGAGGCGTTGGAAACCTCACAGCAGCTCTTTCAGGGCCTGGATCTGGAAGAATCCCAGCTTTTGTTGAAGCTGAATGGCTGGTGGGAAATGATTTATTTTTAATTTTCTTCCCTGTGTTAGGAACTGGAAAGGCTCCCACTTCAGTTTTGTGTAACCACTTGGCTGCTGCAACAGAGGAAAGTGAAGGTTCCTGCTGCTTAGTCGAGCATAAGCTTTTCTTCAAGCTCATGCTGAGCTGGGCTGCTTCATGCTGCAGCCTTACTCTGCCTTGCTGCTCCACATCCTGTTTCCTCAGGCTTGAGATGGGGCAGCAACTCCTTCATGAGGGCTCTGTCCTCACCCTGGCACTGCATGGGTGTCCAGAGGTGAGCAGGAGGTACACGGATGACAGACGAGAAAGGTGCACTGGGATGTGGATCCCATGGAGACGAAGAAGAAACAAAGCAGATCTTGTGCTCATCTGACAACCTCAGAGTCAAGCTCAGGAAGTGGAGAGATGGGGCGATGCTTGCAAGGGGAAGGGGTGCAGACCCCAGGGGAAGGAGGGTGCTGGGACCTTCCACCCTTTACAGCCAGCCTGCTCTGCCTGCTTTCTGCTTTACTTGGAGCAGGAAGCACTAATGTGCCAAACCTGGTTTTCTGGGCATCTGGCTTGGGTTTTGCAACAGCTTAAAAATTCCCATGGTCAATCCTGTTGGAGAGAGCCCTTGAACTCCTTGGACTAAAACACCTGCAGTAGTATAAACCACATGCTCTGAGCTCCCACCCCCTTGCAGCAGGAATGAAACATGCCATATGAGTAGTCGATCTACATGCTGTTGATCCCACCCATGATGTGGCTGGTGAGCAGGAAGAGATGTGCTTTTATGACCCAACTCACCAATGAATTTACACAATACAGGTGCAACACATCACCCTGGGCAGAAGCTGTGTGAATGAGCACAACCAGGCTTCTTTGAGGAGGCAAACCCATAGAGAGATGGAAAGATCATAGCCATGGTACTTCCTTTTGAAGTACATCTCCTTATGTCTCTGCTCTGACCTCTGCCCTTTCAACACAGCTGAAACTACAAAGCTTTTACCATTCTTATTGTGAAAATCCTCATTTATTTCTTCCATGAGCTGGAGGCCTGGTTTTATCTGACTTCTAAGACCTCAATCACATCACCTCTCACTTCTTCTCTCCAGATTGAAGTCCCTTCCTTCTTAGCTTGTTCTCATATATGACAGCTGCTCCACCCCCTTGAGCATTTTGACTACCTTTCTTTGGATTTTCTCTAAGTTTATTACTCCTATTGCTCTACTACAGTCTTTAGATGGGAAAGTGTACTGTCCAGTGAACTCAAGATGTAGACACAGCAAAGATTTGTATAGCACCAGTTTTGGTTACTTGTGACTTGAAAAACCCATCCCATCCTTCAGTTCCCTGCTTTGCAACAGCCTTTCTGAGACAAGGCAAACCACTCATCCTCTTGCTCCTAGAAACCTGTTAGAGGAGCACTGCTCTATGCCCTGGGAGGGCTGTAAGGAGTGAGAGATGCTGTCTAGATGGGGAGGGATTGGACCCCCACCAGGGGGTCAGATCTGTGTACTCACCACTCCTAACCCAACTTAGGTTGGGACTTAGGGTGAACAAGGGCCAATCCAGTGCTGTGGGAGCCTCAAACTGGGTTTCTGGGACCCAACAGGATGAGAGTCACCAGGGCCAGCCTGGGTACCGCTGCATGTCAGCACTCACCTGGGCTGAAAGGAAACGTGCTTCAACAAAGAAATATGAGCACTCACTGATGCTACCTTTATGCTTTCCAGAGCCCCTGGGGTACTGCGGGTCATTGCTCATGGGCAATATACTGTCCCATGAGTATAAACTACCCATCACTGACAGTTCAAACTGCAGGTCCTACATCCTTAGCTTGCAGTGCAGAAAAGAGGCCATGGATAAAACATATCCCACAGACTAAAATAAACCAGCTACATGCTAAAAAAAGGAGCCTTTGGGTAATCAGAAATCACTGTGCATGGAACACACTTTTTCTTGAAGCCAAATCCTACAGCTCCTTAGTTTGAATTTTTATTAAGAGCCCCCAGAGCAATTAGTTCACTTCCAGAGCCAAACGACTCCTGCAAAACTCCAGCTTGGGGAAAAAATAGCAAGTTTTTGTTCATAGAAAACAATAAAACTGAGTCTTAAAATCCTTAACAGCTTTCCTGTTTGCACTCTTCTGCAGCTACTCAAAGGGGGGATATAAAGAAATACACGAGTATTTTTCTCATGTCCTTTTCTTTGTGCTAACACCTTGGCTACACAGCACTTTGTGCACCGAGCCCTCCTCCAGCCCTGTGCATGCATCATTCAAACCTGACTGTTCTTTGCAGAGGGGAAACACAGTCACCGTCTCCAGCGTATGCTGAAAGCCTGGACTGCAGCATCACTTTGCATCCTGGTGAGGTGGTAGGAGCTGCTTAAGCTGCAAAACCAAAACCTGGGCTAAAGCATAAGGACAGTGAACTTATGTGTCCCCCAGGAGAAGGTGAACTTGAGATGGAAGGTCTAGGCGGATGATGAACAGGGACCTGAATTGTCCCTCTATTCTAGAGAGTGTGTTTGGTCCGTTATCTTCCTGGAACAGGTTCCTTTAAAACCCCATCCAGGACTTCCAGGTTTGACTATGGAGGACAAAGGTCCTATCAGGGACAGAGCAGCTAGTGGGGTCTGTCTGACCCTTAGATCCCCACTCCTGCAGAAGCAATCCTTGACCCCTTTGTTGAAGACCTTGAAGGGCTCCCCATAGGCAGGAAGCTGCTGTGATTCACTCGAATCCTCCTGTGGCTCAGAGAGAAGCAGGAATCCAGAGAGGGAGCAGCAAAGGAGGGCAAACTTCTACTGCACCCTGGGAGGGAGGAGAAGAGCAGCTCCCTATATAGATAGAAAGCTTCCTGTATAGACAGGGAGCTGTTCTTACAGCAGCTTTTATAGCAGGTCCCTATCGATATAGCAGCAGCTATTGCTCCTGCCTCCCCAAGACCATACTCCCCTCTAAGTGGATCTGGCCAAGGTGGCTGGTTGCTGCAGGAGCTCAGGGCCATAAGCCTGCAGTGCAGGTATAAAGCCTATAGCTGTAAAGGCAGATCACAGGGACACCAAAAGACTCCCAGTGTGCAAGGATCGCTACCACCCCTCCCCTGGTGTGGAGGCAAAGGCAGGAGGAAAGGGGCAGAGGCTTTCTGTGCCTTGACACCTGATCTTCAGGCAGCTCCCAAGCTAAGAAAAGAGCCTGAGAGCAGGGTGCTTGTCTGAGCAGCAGGTTGGTCCCAGTGACTTAAATCCTGTGTTGGTGCAGAGCAAACAGCTCATGATCAGCCCATGCTGTTCAAGATATGAGTTTTCAAAGGGGACTTCCAGAATAACCTTATCCCTCTTTGGCTGTGAGTAGCAGGGTCCCTTAGCTCAGCTCAGAGCTGGTTCCATCCTCACTTTTGTCTATTTGCTCTGGTGCTCACCTTCTCTTGATGTGGAGCTTTACAGTTCAGGTGGCTGTAAACTGGGCTTCTGTCCTGGTTGTCAGTATGTTTTATTATGGAAACAGGCTGTTTATGGGACCTTTCCATCCAGTTCCGTGCAGCACTGTAATTGAATTCATTAAACCCAGTTTTCCCCACAGCCAGGGTTACCTTCCATAAAAGTCCACAACAGCTCTAACTGCTTCTCATAACCCTAAATGGAAACAGCCTTCTTCCCCCTTTTTATCCTCCTTTTGCTTTGATCCTCCCTCCCCACATTCTCCCTGTACCCAAATTAATAAAACAGGGCTGGCAGCTGACTCAGACTGGGAAAATGAAATTCCTGCCATGCCATTGACACTAAACCTATGCAATGCCTTGCTGCAAGACCTTAGCAAGGCTGCAGGAGGCAGCCCATCCTTCTTGCCCACTAGAAGAAACATCCAGCATGATGGAGACCAGTAATGCAGAATGAAATGAAAGGGAACTTCCCTTCATATTCCAGTACATCAATAGTACATCCAGCACTCTCATGTGGGGATGAGGAGAAACCCTTTCCTCATAGAGGCCTAGTAAGAGGCCAGATCTTTACAGAGATGCTCTGTTGGTAGACAACTTGTTTGAAGACAAATGGACCCCAGCAAAGGGACATGGAGTCCAGCAGCACAGAAACTTGCAGAGATGGCTGGGTGCTGGGTTTGGACTTCCTGGGAGCTCAGAGTGATCTGAAGGGCACTGCAGGGAACAAGGTCTTCCTGAGCACCTCCCAAACCTGCCAGGAAAGCGTGAAGAGAGCTATCAGGCTTTTGTGGGTGCTAACATCAGAGACAGCTGCTTTGAACCCAGCTGCTGCTGCCCAAAGCTCATGTGCAGCACCCTGGAAGACCAGGTAACTCCTCACTTATTCATGAGAGCATGAAATCTCCTTTCTCTCCACACAGAACTCATCTGTTACGGACAAGGTCTATATTCATTCAAGCAGACTGTCAAGTCCTTCATCCATAGGGAACAAACAGGAACAACCTGATGACATTAGTGTGAAGGGGACAGACGCTCTGAAAGCTGGAGGAGCAGGGAGAGAATCCTCCTTTCAGAAAGCAAACAGCAAGTATTGGGGATTATATACACCTACAGACATCTCGAAAGGTCTGCCTTTCCATCCTGGACCATCTTCAGTGAAAAAGGAATAACTTTCAGTCTCTTGTATATCAGGAGGGGAACTAGGGCTCCTTCAGCAGAGAACAGCCCTTGTTTCACCCAGCACAGACTCAGCCCTGCTCTATCCACCAGGTGTGTTTTCATCTTTCACTCTCCAGGCCACAGCAGCACACCACTTTGGTCCTCATGTCCTTGCGATTCCCATGTAGACAAACAACTGGTTCAAGACTCTTGGATGCTACTGAGTGACCCCTTGTCAACCTGGCCAACTTGTATTTCCAGCTGGCCTCCAACCCAAGAGTACTGAGGCCAAGGCATTCATGACCAGGTAACACATACCTTGACTGCTGAAGATGTTCAGGCCTAGAAATCATTGAGTCTAGCAAACACTGCTGGAGAAGGCCAAGAGATTGTCCAGATAGGACTAAACCCTCCAGCAAGCAAAACCTAAGATGGGATCAACTAGTATCCACTTTGGATGTAAGGTGAGACAGCCAAGCCCAAATGTGAGGGAAACAGTTGGGTGTCTCTCCCACAAGTGGGGATTGTCTAGTTGCATCCCTGTGAAGGAAAGGCAGAACAGCCTCCCTCGCCCAAATCAGACTGAGATGCACTTCATTTGGCCGGAGAACGCAGGTTCGTCCAGGATTTGCTGACAGGGAATAGGGCTAAAACTTCACTGCCCAACATTGCAGAGTGTCAGGGCATGAAACATGGCATTTCCACTGAAATCAGCAGCTCTGCTTGGGCATAAAGCTGTTTGCCCAGAGGACCTCAGAAGCAGCCTGAGAAAATACAACCTAATATGAAGGGATTTTATACATCATCAATACCAAATCAAGACATTTGGGAAGCCAACTGAAGAGAGCAAGCCTCTACAGAGGAATAGATAGGACAGTGGTCTAGGAAAATCACCTACATCTTTGCTTGGTCCATCACACCTCTGCAGTAATGGGAACTCAGGCTCCCAGACTGCAGTCTGCAGGGTGCAGAGAGTCAACAAAATGACCAAAAAGGTAATTGCATATTTATTTACAGAACTTACAGACTGGGATGGAGCCACCGAAAGTAAAGCAGGATTTCACTGCTCCATTAGGATACAGTGCATTATCATTGTCTTTAACATGGCGACAGGAACTTGACTATACCAGAACTTGCCTTGACACGTGGGAAAGCACTTTGACTAGGACTCATCTCCCCCAAATGCAGACACCTCCAGCTGAGCTCAGCCCCCAGGCTCTTAGGAGTCAGCAGAAAGACTGCATCTGAGATGTATTAGGAGTCTGAGTTACAATCAGAAAAACTATTGTTATGGTTCAACGTTCACCGTGAAGTGGCGAGACCTCCAGAGCCTGGGGTTGCTGAGGTTTATGGTGCAAACACCTACTCTTAGACAGCAGGTCTACTGCCCACCACTGATGGCCACATTCAAGCTGCTAACACTTCCGCTGTACACAGCTCCCCACAGACAGGCTTCTGCTTTCACCGCACAGCTAATGAGTACAGAACAGCCCTTCCTGAGACCTGCAAGCCTTTTTATTTCCCCCAGGCAGATGAAAGGGGCTCCAGCTTGCACTGCTGTGTGCTCAGTTTGAGAAAACAGATGCTTCACAAAGAACTGGTGAGGTTTTCTCCGTTCTGGAAGGGCTGCTGTCACGAGGACCCTGTGAGAGCAACACCCCCCAGAGCATCACTTTCTGACACAACCAAAACTCCCTTCTCTAAGCATGGATCTGTTAGAACAGCAGCAGCTGTTGAAGCTGACTTGTTCTGAAATCCAAGCAAGTTGCCCAGAAGGTACTGCAAACCTGATGGAGCCATTTTGCAGCTCCTGTGCAGAGGCTTGGTCTGCCCTTAATGGATGTGCTGGATAACCACACCAAAAGGAGTGTGATTTTCCTGATAAAGGAATATAGCTCTAACAGGCATGCTCCTACACTGATGTAAAGGGTTTTTATAGAGACAGGGCCATTTGTTCTCCTCAAGGGAATTATAAGAGCAAAAAGCATCATCAGGGTGACATAACTGCGTCAGGGCAGTGCACTGCTTTAACTACACCTGCTCTGGGACCCTGAAGCTCTCCCAGTCTCCCAGCATGAGAAATGCCTTGCACCAGATCTTGCGACAACAACAACTTTAGGAACGAATGTATTACACCCTGGACTGAGTCTTCACTGATGCAGAGAGGCCAGAGCTGTCTGCCAGAAATAAGTGTGTTGTAAAGATGAAATAAAGGTTCCGGAGATGAACGCCGTTCAGCCTGGTTCATCGGGTGACCCAATGACACAGTGGCACAGGAAGAGTGGTACTTGGGCTTGCGGTGAGAGCGTGCAGCCTGAGAGAATGCAAGATGCACATCCTACGGCTGACACTGGGAATCTGACTTTTAGGGCATGCAAAATTAAAGGTACAGGGCTACCAAGGCACACTCCTTACAGTCTGCTGTTACCTGGAGAACAATGGGTTCCCTATCATTCTGCTTGTGCTTACAGAAAGCATCAATGTTAAAGCACAAGTGTCTGCTACAGGATCATTCCCTACATCTACCAGGAGGTGCTATAATTTGTGGCCACTTCACTCCTGGTAATAGTAACACATCTGTGTTTAAGGTGTTGCTATCATGCTATGATTGTGCTGTGATCCTGCACATCCAGGTCTCGTGTGTTTCACCTGGGGCTGTTACTCTGCTGCTGGTCCCCAGGCAGCTCTGCTCCAAGACTCCCACCAGGCACTCAACTCTCCCCCTTCTTTGATGCAAAACTGAAAGGACTGCAGAGGAATCATGGAGAATACCAGAGCTGCAAGTGGCAAAAGCAGGCAGCTCCAAAAGCTTGGGGTAAAAATCTTTTGCTCTTTAAAGACAGTGCTATGGTTTGGGGGTGAGGGATAATGACCATCCTAGTATCCCATGCCTCACGCTGCCAGGTGCCCTGCCAGAGGCAGGTCTTAGCATCAAACACCCTTGCGCAGTGCATGGGGTGGACACTGGGAAGCAGCTGCAGGATCAGGCACCATCCCAGACAGAAGTGGTACAAGACAGGCTCCATGGCTGCAGTGGTCATGGATGCTGCACCAGGGGCTGGCAGCTGCCTGTGAGGAACAGCCCACAGCAAGGACCACCCAAGGAAGGGTAGGGAGAGGGTGCAAATAAGAAGGCCATGCTTTATTATAAAGCATAAAAGTATATAGTTTATAAAGGGTTAATAAATGATGAGCAGAGGCTTTTGTCTCCTTGCAGGCAGGCGCTTCTGAGCACCTCAGAAATACTGCTGTAACACAGGGTGAGCTGCAAACGCTCATTACCTGCCTTAATCCTTTCAAAACAACTCCTAATTAGATGGAGCCTAAAACCAAGGGCTGGCCTGACAGACAGGCAGGATGCTTTTCTGTTCTGAAAGACAGTTGCCAGCTCTCCCATTCTGCACTGCTGGGATCAAGACATCCCAGGTGAGAGCATCTGTGTGCCCCAGCTCCTGACAAGCTTCTTGGCTGGGATAAGCCTGCTGGTTTAATGACAAGTAGGGACAACAGGACTGGGAGAGGGAAGGCTTCAATTCTCAGGGTCAGAAGGAGCAGCAATCCAAAGTCAAGGCGAGGGTGGCTGAGGGTTTCTCAGCCCAACATCCCACCTCGGTTGAGGGAATCAGGCCAGTTGGGGGCCAAGACCACTCCATTTCTACTGCCATGTGTGTGACAGGCTCTGGGTGGCTGTCTGGGATGACAGGGGTCAAGGCAGCACAGGGCCAGCCAGGCTGTCCCTCTGCATATCCATCCAGCAAAGGCCACAGCGATGCCATCGTCCAACAGTGCCAGGTACCCACCATACCCAGGAAGGAGCTATCAAAGGAACTGCATCAGCTGCCGCAGCAAATTAATTCTCTTTACTTCTGGGAGGAAAACAAACCCTGTGGTTAGCTGCTGCCTCAGTTTCCACACCTAAGCAATAGAGAAAGCAGCCTCCTAGGACCTGTGGAAGAAAGTGAGCTTTAGTGGTAAGAGAATACCAAGGGGCCTGGACGAAGACCCTAGAAAGGACACAGGATGCCCTTTCCGCTCCCAGCTGCAGGCACCCAGCTCCTGCCTCAGCAAGCTCAGGGCTCTGGTGAGGAGTGCCTTGAATAGCTGCCCTTGCCTGGTGTTGCTAACTTAAGAGATGAAACCTAAATACTCATTAAAACAGCACTTGGCAAAAACTCCATCCTCAATTACAAAAATAATTTCATTTTTTATGAGTCTGAAGCCTTTGGGGCCTCACAATCTAATTAAATAAAGCTTCCTCACTTTCCTCTCGCCTGCTCCCCTCACTTCTGTGGTACCAGCAAAGACAAATATGTGGTTTTAATTTAGCAGAATCCCCCTGCTTTGTGTATCCCCTTCTAGCCAGAAACCACCTCTTCTCCCCACCATGCCCGTGTGCTGCTTGGGCAGGCTGTGTCCATAGCTTGGTTGCTTTTCCTCCTAGAGCATACCTGAAATACCAGGGTCTCAGTCTGTCTCCATCCACTTCCACTGCCTGGGTACCCAGTGCCCTTTTGAGGACCAAACATGCAGAGCTTGGCAGGAGCAGAGCCCCATCTCAGGGAAGCTCTGCCTTGGGAGCCTCATGCATCTCATCCAGCTCTGCAGGATTCATCTGCTGGGCAGCACAGCGGGGAAAAGTTGCTGCTTCAGGACATGCAATAGGGAAAGGCCGAGGTGAACTGGAGAAGTTGCAGCCTCCTTCTGTATGTGACCAATATCAAGGGGCCATGCATATTGTGGACAGAGGCCTCTGCGCAGGGCTCGCTGGGGAGGATGCTACTGTCAGTCCTGTTTTGCGTAGAGCAGCACATGGATGTTTCTCTGAGCTGGCCTCTCCCCATCCAGCCCCAGGGAGGTGGGGAAGGTACCACAGAGAGCTCCCTCTCCATTTCCATGAGGCTCTTTCCCAGGACCATGTGGAAGTTTTTGGAGAAATTGTTCATTGCCTGAAAATTGCCATTTTAGCTCAACAGAATCGCACCCACGTTTGTGCTCTTGTGCTGAGGCCACGGAAGAGCTGGATCTAAATAAGAATCCCCACATTGCTAAGAAGAAAAAAGGTCACAAGAACAGAGCTCTATGCTTTGGCTTTGGAGCATGTAAGCAAATACAGATAACCAAAACTGGAAACCAAAGTAGAAACCCCTCCATTTAGTTTGTTATTACAGCACTTCCCTACAAACTTCCCAGTTTTTAAGCATTTAAAAGAAAAAATATATTTGGGTCAAAATTGTTTTCTTTCATATCAAGAAAATAACAGAGAGACAAGTGACACAGAGAGGAGGAGAACTGAGAGAGGCAGCCGAGCTCACATCATTTGCTCTGGAGGTTTCACTATGGTTGGTGAACCGTAAGTGTATCAGTCACCTGGGTCTCATGTAGGTTTTCCTGCTCGATGCAGATCAGGAGAGCTCAGAGGAACACGTTCCAGCCCCCCAAAAGGGAGCAGCACTGAGATTTGCTCTCTTAATGCAGACCTTCAGGTTTTGTCTGTTGAGGGAGCATTGAGTTGCCCATCACAGAGCCACAGAATGGCCACAGAGAGATGAGGAGCTCAGCTGCACTGCCTAGAAGGGGGATGCAGGATGGAAAGTGACTGCACAAGGCACCAAATCCAGATGTAAGCCCCCTCTCAGTTGGGAAAACACTTCATGCAGAAGATCATGGAGTGGTCCTGTCCCCAGCATGCTTCCTGCCATCCTCACAATGTGCTTAAAGCTCCAGCAGGAGATACAAAACCAGTGGACTACAGCTCTGCCATAGTAGGGCCTTGGGAGATGATCCTAGGAACTAAGCCATATCCCATGCTTTATAGGAAGGCAGAAAATCCTGGGATGAATCCCTTGCCCATCATGCTTGAAAGGAAACATTGCCCCTTTCCTGAGCCCTCAAGGCTTTCACTCAAGGCAAAGAGCAACAACAGGGCATCCCACCAACATTACCTTTATTGAGAGCTCCTTAGGATGCCTCAGATAAGACTAGGACCTAAGAGGAGATGAAGCAAGGCCCTTCAAGAGTGGTTCACATACCACAGAGCTCAAAAACCATGAGGCAAGGGTGTGGGGAGGTGAGAAGGAGGAAGAGGAAGGAGTGGAGGACATGTAAGTAGTGGTGGTGAAGAAGTAGGTGACAAATCATGTGCTCAGAGCCTGGCTGAAGCCCAGAGCCCAGAAAAAGCATGGGAAGTACAAGAAGGGGCTTGGGTTCAGCTGCACTGTCTCTGTTCAGGCTGCCTGCAGCTCCTTGCGTTCTCTGGCCCTGTCTGGTGCAAGTGAGGGAGCACTGGGGCTGCTCCAGTGACAGGAGCAGTGTTTGCTCTACATAAGGAATCACTGGTGTTCCTACCTGGGACTTGAGCAGAGATAGGTGCTGCCCAGGGTCAGGAAAGCCAGGTTATGGACTGCAGAGAAGGACTTCCCTGAGCATCTCAGCCACCCATCTCCTGGAGCTCCTGCAGAAAGACAAAGGGACAGCAGTGAGGATGAAGGGTGAGGTGGTTACTGTCCAGATGGGACAAGTGCCTCTTCACCAGTGAGCCTGTCAGCCACCTCCCAGGGGTAACAGTGGAGGGAGCCAGAACTGAGCCTGTCCCTCTCGCCTATGATTCCTGCATGATAAATGCCACAGAGAAGCACTGTGAGCCTCATGGTATGACTCCTTTGCACCCATCTGACCACTGAGGGCCTGGATGCACTGAGCCTCACACGGATCCTGTTCCAGCACATCCCTGGGAAAGGCATCTCTCTGCGGAAAGGGCAAGGAGGATGTTTTTACCCTCAGCAAATCTGGCAAAATGTCTCCACAACAAAGACTGTTCTCAAGTAGCAGAGCAAGCAGCAACCTCAAGAGATGTGGCCATTTGGAGCAGCAGATCACGCACTCCAGGGACTCCAGTGTCCAAGCAGACTTTTCCCTCAGCAGGAATCACTCAGCCCATAGCCAGCACTTTGGTGGCAGTAGCAACAGCTCCCTCCCAGTCCTGAGGGCATCCTTCTGGCAACACCATCAACCTGTGCAAGTCAGCAGGGCCATGCACAGATGTCTGAGCTGAGCAAGCCTTTCCATTTCCTTCTAGCAGTCAGCATCAACTCCAGCTCTGGGCAGAACCACCAACACCACATGGGGCAACTCCACCATGGAGATGGAGAAGGCACTCCAGACTTGAGAGGAGGCTTTTCACTTCAGTCCCCTTAACGTGGTTGACTGCCATTCTCCACACTGTGTGCCTTGTGATGGGCACAGCACGTAAAAATCACAGCATGGGCTGAAACTTGTGGCAACACTGGATGGAGGGATCTTAATCAGTGGAAAAACTCATGGAGGAAGGGGACAAAAAGGTGTGGGATGATGGGATAAGGGAAGAGGATGAATAGAGCTATAGGTTAAAGTCAGGAAGAGCAATACAGGGTATTACAGCATGGGAGCAGCGCTAGTGGGGAGAGCAGAAAGCCAAGACACCTGTAAAGGCTTCACACTTGGAGCTGGATGCAACCATAAAGAGAAATAAGACAAAAATCTTCTGCTGGGCATTGAACATTCACCTCCATGTGAAAAGCCACGTAAAGGGTCATGTAATGAGGACACCAAAGGGGGCTTTGTTTCAGTTACCCTGTAGGTGGGGTCTGAAAGCATGTCCTCATGTTGGACACCATAGAAGCTGGCGGAAAGCTCCTCAGCTCCCTCTTGCCATGCAGCTCTAATGAGTGGCCTCAGCAAAGAGCACCCTTCCTCCATCCACCCAGTCTCCAAGGACATGGACTGCTTCCCACTGCACCTACAAACAAGACCAAACCATCTGGATGCTGAACTGCCTGGTGGCCAGAGAAAGGGGTTTGCTGTCAGAGCTCCTGTATCCTCTGCCTAATGCTGCTGCTGTCACTTTGGCAAAGTCACTTGACCAACCAAAGCCTCAGTTTCCCCAGAGGATAATACAGCCATGTCCTAGGATGGGCTGGAGGATGATACTGCACGGAGACAGGAGGAAACTCAGTACTAATTCAGAACTATTTGGCTTCCAGCCTCATGGATCCAAGGGGATCTCCAGGGAAAACCACCCACCTCAACTACACTTGTGCCTAACTTTTAGGGGGAAAGAAGAGACAAAATGAGAACCATCCATTTTGTGAATCAGCCATCTCCCCGGCTTCCCCTCTGGGCTCGGCCGCCCACTTTCAGACTTTATCCATTGTTAGCTTGGACTTGGGCTGGAAAAATCATGTTAAAGAACATCCTAGCAGAATCCCACCCTTTGGAGCAGTTGCAATGGACAATTTGATGAGAGCATGGGGATTTAGCATATTTTTAATGCAAAAATCCCTAATGATAACACACTACACTCCTGGCTAAAAACATTATTTACTGGCATGGGGGGAATTTAAGCCATAATACCAGCTACTGTAGTGCAGGCCTGGAACTCCATGCAAATATTACCCTGATCCAACAGTTACAATGCTCTGTTTATCCTAGTAATTAATTCTCTCTTATGCTCAGTGATACAATTAGAGAAACCCTGCCATTCTGATGGGCTTGTTTCCACCAGTGCCTTCTATATTTACATCCTCACAATAGGCTTGGTCTTACAGAAAAAGGGTGAAATTGCATTTATGGAGACAATGCCACAAGCATTTCCCAAAGCATTTTATAGGTGTAAAGTTAGGCTCCAAATTGCACATTTATGGTGTGAGCACACAATGAGCTTAGATTAAATATTGACCAAAGCCAGCCTAACACCCCAAAATAATGATGAGCACAATAGTGTGATTTACTCCCAGGCGCTAGAGAAATCCACATCTGTAACATGTATAACATGCCCTTCCCACAGATATACTCTTTGTATGCTAGCTAGCCTTAAGCAGGAAAATTATATTCTCATCAATGATGGATTTTGTTTCCCAACTGCCAACACATTCATATAACCAGTTGCAAAGGAAACAAATGCAACAACAAACAAAAATACATGCTATTCCCTTGATACAGGGATGAGCAGGTGAACAGCTTCTTCTATGCTCAAAGTTAAGGCAGGAAAATGGAAGAAAAACATGGCTAAAACCTGAGAACCCTTTCCCTTTTGTCCCCCAAGATGCTGGAGCCAGCAGGGAGGTGTGGGCATGGCAGGTATCCTTTGGAAAGTACTCCCAGCCCTGGCTGTGCTCAGGAAACTCTGTCCTTCTCACGCCTTCCTCCTCCCCAGACTTGTAGAAGAAATTCAGGGAGACACAGATGCTAATATGACAATTACTGTAATAACACAGTGCTGAAAGGGGGCAACGCACACCCTTCACAGCAGCTCGACCTCTAAATCCTCTAATATGGTACTGCTTCCTTGAAGATTAAAAGAAATTGTAACCTAGCACAGACAAAAAGACACAGGAGGCAAGGCAGGATCTCAGTCGGTGGTGAAGCCCCACTCCAGTCCAGATGCAGTCATATCACTTCAGCTTCTCTGTACCATCTCCATGACAACCATGTAATTTGGATGCAATAACCACTGCCGAATTGATCTTTAAATGTAGCTTTGTTATAAAACATAATACTGAACATGTCAGGCTCAGGATAAAGAAGACGAGCCCCCTGCCAGTGAGCATTGGGATTTAAGACACCACCATCACCACCACCCCCAACCCCCCTTTAATTTTCAGCTGCCGAAACCAGTTTTGCTCTTTCAACCACTGCGTGGATGAGCAGATTTTAAAAGCAGTAACAGCAACAGCACCAGTGAGCGTGTGTGTGTGTGTGTGTGTGTGTGCAGCAGGCTGTAGTGTAACATCTCCGACCAGACACCACGCTGGGAGATGGGAAAATGTGTCAATGTATATTCAGGGAACGGGCATCTTTGCCCATGCACACGCATGCACGCACACACACACACACACACACGCATCAGGGAGAGTCAATCTCTAGCAACTGAAGCATACAGCTGAGGCATCGAATAATCCCGATAAGAACCAAACCCACTACAACTGAGCAAAATCGGATGGGGGGGAGTTTCAAGGCACAGCATGACAACGAGCGCAGGGAAGCTCACATCTGCACTTACCCCAGCAATGAGCTGTGTGGTCTTTTAGGTCCCTTCACAAACGCAGCTCCCTTTTCTCTTCAACAATCCATGCAAAATAATCTGCAGTCCCACCGATGGAGGAGTGGCCCCGTCCCTCCTCCTCCGCCGCCTTCCTGGACCTCCCTGCTACAAGGCTTCCTTCTCCCTTCCCTCCCTCTCTCCCGCTGGCGATGGTTACACCTCCCAGCCTTCCCCCAAGGTGTCGAGGGACTGCCGGGGATCCAGCAGGCAGGGTAGGAGGGGACAGGGAGAAGGGGAGGAGGCAAGGAGTGATGGTGAATGGATTCAGTGAAAGGATGGAATAAAGCCCTTGCTGGAGAAGCCCCCGGAGAGCACAAGGCAGGAGCAGCCCTGCTGCTTGGCTGGGAGGCTCCACTTGAGGCTCAGGCTGTGCAGGAGCTGCCAACAGTTTTCCCAGGGGTGCTGGGGTTTGTCACCCCACATGCAGCTGCAAAGCACTGGGAACAGGTCTGCATCCTTCCAGGAAACCACTGCCCTTCAAGCTGAGGCTGAAGTTTTGGGTTGAAATCCTGCCACGTACTCACGCTGTCGTTAACAACGGATGCACTTCCATACACAGACGTACAGCACTGGAAATGCTTCAAGGACCCACCTTGGTGCAGATCACAGCACTGCAGGTTGGCTTGCTCTGTGCCTCTGGGCACTCCCACCTGCTGCAGCCCCATCCCATCCCATCCCATCATATCCTATAACATCCCATCCCATAGCATCCCATCCCATCCCATCCCCCCTTCTACTAGTTTGCAGGGAACCAAGGGCTTACTCAGGCTAATGCAGAAAGATCAGTCCCAGGCTAGACCTTCAAACTGAGGAAGAAGGGTTTGGTGTCTGCCCCAGCCACATGTTCCAAGACAGCCACCGGATTCCTGATTCCCTGAAGAAAAGCTCTCCCTGGATCTCTGTGCCTCTTAGAAAGCTTGTTCCTGAGGCTGCACACTGCTGACTGAGCAGACAAATCCCCAGCATCCCAAATGAAAAATATTACCGTGTATAACCATTAGACGAAATAATGTCCTGGAGCAGCTCAGCAGAACGCTGCTGTATATTCTTCCAGAAGGGATACCCCACAGCACACCACACAGGGTTGTTTGCCAGGGATAGTATTGGTAATGAACCATGTAATGAGCCACCCTGCAGCTATACTCAGGAGTTATCCAACAAATGCAAGTGTGAATGAAGGTTACTGTGCTGAAAAGACACATGAAATGTATCTCGTGGCCATGGATAAGGGCAAGGAGAAGCTGGACAAATCCAGGTGTGGGACCGGATTAACGTCCCTTGAGATTCTGTCCTCTGAGAGATAGGATTCACCTTACACCATCACAAAAGTCTGCCCTGCTCCTCTCTCTGATCAATTCTAATGTATACGTAATCAACCAGCTATCAGGTTAGGGTGCTTTAACAACAACAACAACAAAACTAAAAAGCACGATCAATATTCATCAGTCCATTGTGCTGCTCGGGTCTGAAGGCAAGTAACAAAATCCAATTTCTGCACAGCCAGTCCTAGGAAATGACATTTTGCAGCATGAGAAAATGAGGTTCTCGTTTCTAAGAATACCTCCACTAGTGGCTTCCAAATAACTGGGTTATCAATCATTCTGCTCCTGGGAATGAGTGGACCAACAGCCGGATTCAGGGAGAAACCTCCTCTCACCCCTGGAGCAGGGTGATGGTGCTGTCCTTATCATTTATGAGACACTCCTGACAGTAGTACTGAGATTGTTGCTGTGTTGCTGGTAGATCCGTGTTAGGTGCCCTGCGTACACGATAACATTTTGCTCTGTTTTAACTAAGAAAGCTCTTAAACTATAGCAAGTTTGGACAAGCATTTTAACTGCCTGGATGTGCATGTGAATGCCACCTGCGACAGGAGTGCTCTGGGGAAGCAACCTAAGGAAAGGCCACCCTCCCTCCATACCAACACCAGGGGAGCCAACCTCTCAAGCCCCTAGCAGATGAAAGCATGAAGATTCAGCAGGGGACTGCAGACACCAGAACCAACACTGCAACAGGCATGAAAGTTGATCAGCTACACTATGCAGATCATGTAAACACTCCAGTTAGGCTGATGGGAGACACCTGGAAAAAGATGGGAGCTTGTGGTCCTGTTCATGGTCATGTATCCCCATGCGATGCACTGACAAGCTAAGCTGCAAGGCTGCTCCAAGCCTGGCTCTGCTCCCCCTTTATTCTGAGTAGAGAAGCCAGAACCACTTATCCTACAACCCCACAGGGTTTATTGACTTCACCTTACAATTTTACAAGTGTCTTAACTGCAGCTTAGTGCTTGTTTGAAATGCTGCAGCCCTGCTACAAGCAGATTTCCACCCATGCCCTGCTCACGGTACTTAGGACACTCCTGGGTGCTGCTCAGCCTTCTCCTCATTCTCCCTATGAAACCATCACAAGTGTTCTCATGCATCCAGGAATGATTTTGCTTCTGCGTCTTCCCACGGATGTTTTTCTTAGGAATCCCTTGGAATTCCCAGCTGGGACTCACTAACTTCCAGCACAAGTCACTTTGATGGAAGCCAGAATTAGGAGAAAGCTCTACAGGGACTTTGCTGCATGCTTTTTGCAGGTAGTGAGGGAAGGGGCATGTTGAGGGGAATAACAGTTCCCTGAAGAAGAAGGGACAATCATTCTAAGCCTTTGTCTGCATTTCTCTTGATACTTAACAGTTACATTGTCTCTTTATTCTGGATAATGGCTGTCCTGAAAAGTCTACCCTGGAGCTGTTTGAGCTGACTGCAAGATGTGAAAATGGTGGTTCACATCAGGGGCACCAGGGCTGGTGGGGAGATGGCTCCTCATGGCTATTCGGGGGGCTAGGAATGCTGAGGTTTGTTCTTCTCACCCTCGGTGGCTGGATGACAGAAATGGTGCTTTAAAAAGAACGATGAGAAGAAGGGTGCATGCAAAGAGCTCCTTTAGAGCCCTGAGGCAGGAGGGCGGCCAGCAGGTTTGTAAGTCTGGGAAGATAGAAACGGTAGAGGAACAGGTGAGTCTCTCAGGAGGGGGCCCAAGGAAAGCACACACCTTTGTGTCTGTGTGCACCAGTGCACGGGAGTCTGTGCACTTGGAGGGGCCGCATGGGGTGCAGCGTTTTGCTGGACCTTGGCTGAAGCCTCAGACACTGAACATGAGACCCAAAGCTGGCCCCTCTTCTCCATTCACATTGGTTTCTGCTCCACAATGACTTGTTCTGGGGTGGCTCATGGTTGGTGTGAGGTCACAGAGGCACAGGGGACCACAGTGCCATGATGGCTCAGGAGGTGGTGGGAGAGAGATGCTACAAAGGCAGAGCCTCTGCTTTAACAGCCAGCTGGAAACTCTTTGGCCTGAAAGGTTTGGAAAGCTCAGATGCAATGTGTGCTCCAGGAAAGAAGCTGCCATTTACGTACAGAAAATAGCCTCCCAGTCTGAAAGTGGTATTGCTTATGGCAGGTACTGCCAGATCCAGAGGCTATGGCCCACACCGGAAGCTGCTCCTGCAGGAAGATGAGGAAGGGAACAAAGTGCCCTTGGAGACAAGACGTGGTCAGAAAGCCCACACCAAGCATTTCTGCACCAGAGCAGCCTGTTGTCTGAGTGACAGGCACAAGGGGAAGCCAGCCAAGCACTGAGCTACACCAAGCACTTCACCCTGAGACAGACTCCCCATCAGTTCATTAGCTCATGGGGAAAATGACTCTAATCCCGATCCCAGGACTTGCATCTAAACACAACATCTGGTGTAATCCTGCAACCATTGGCTCTTCTGAGATTACAAAGCCCAGCTAACTGCAAGCATTTTTCCACTAGGAGTTTTTTTACTGCATAGACTGTGACCAATTCCCCTTCTAACCTCCTCCAGGACATACATTCAAGAGGAACTTGTTTAGTGGCTCCATAGGAGCCTGGTTTTCTACACCATGGTTCAGTCTTTGAGTTCCTTAATAACATTCTGGGTGCTGGGCCACAACTCAGACTTGACCACCAGCCTGGCAGTGCCCAGCACAGCCACCATGACCTCCAGTGCCCTCTGGGATCCCTGAGACAACACTGTGCACAGCACGAATCTCCTGGTCACCCCATGCAAAAGGCATTTTGATGTGCTCTGGAGATTTTTGATCCTTTGCCCAGTGCAGGCATTTCTGCCTGGGAAATCCCAGCCTGGAATACGGGAAACACCATTCCTGGCATTTCAGGTTCTGGCAGAAAGCAAGATTGATGCTGCTGGATGATCACGCTCTATCTTCCTGCATGTCAGCTTCCAGTTGGGTCACTGCCCTCCAAAACACCATCTTCTCTCTGCTCGTTCCCGAGTGTATGGATTTGCATTTCTCCTCCTGAGAGCCCACCGTTGACATAAATCAGCTCCCCAAGCAGGCCTGACCACTCACAGCTTGTGACTTGTCCTGATTCTTCTAACTTTTAGTGTATGAAAACTGTACCCTTGGCAAACTCTGGGAGGTCCAGCAGGGACGCTGCTGTTCTTCTGGCTATAAGGGGTCTGCAGCATCTCTGCCATCTTTTGTTACATTCCAGCACAGTCTCCCCTCTCTACTATTCATCATCTCACCTAAACCAACATCACCCTATTTTGTCTGACTAACTTGAGGTGTAAATACACCTTTCTCCAGAGCCCCAGATGCAAACACACATGAAGTATTAACACCCTAAAAGGATTTCTCTGCCATGTCTCATGAAACAGCTCAATGCAGTTTAATCCTAGTCCCTGATATGTACAAACATTTCGGTTTACCAGCTGCCACTTAACGTGCTGCCTGGTTACTACTGGAACAAGCAGCTTTCTGTCGTCTCTGTAAGATATGAACCCATCAGACTGCTTTTCTCCAGGGCTATGTATCTTTGGCTGGACACTTTTTTGCAGTATCAGAGCAGACTCTTTAACCACCTTCATCTAAACCCAACACACAGCATTTATTTTCTTCCTGAAATACATGCATATAAATGCACACACACTCTCTTACAGTCCTTAGCACCAGTAAACATCATTTCCATTGACTGCTCTCTCACATGAGCCCTCCAGGTCTCTGCAGAACATAACAGTTCATTCATAGCTTTTGTTGCCAAATCCCTTCTTTTTCTATTTGGGGTTTTTTTATTACTGTTATTATTTCTGCTTTCTCTTCCTTAGCAATGATAGATTCGTATCTAAGAATACCTTTGATGACTGCAAAGCTGTGTGCGTGCTGTGGAGGAGACAGCATCTATCAAAGTTTTCTTAAACAACCCTCACTCATAACACACATTATTTTATCTCCGTTTTTCCTCCATTTCTTACTTGTAATTGTTCTCAACTTAGGAAAATTGACCACTTCAAAGTGCCTTGCATATGTATTATCAATTGAGGGTTACATTCTGCTCGCAACAAATGCAATTAGGTCATTTAAGTAACCATTAATTCTGAGTTCAGGAATCAATTCACCTTTATCTATTGGATTGAGGTCTGATAAAGAATTACACCGAATTCACTGCAATGCTTTTGGTAACAGAAAATTATCATCTGTCATTTTTAGAAACTCTGGGGCTGTGTTATTGGCAGCAGCACGAATACTTCAGCATCTATCCCTGAGGCTGAAAAGCTGTTCTGGGAACATGGATTTTCTTTCACTTTGTTATGAAGCTGTTTAGGGAAGCTATTATTTGTCCAGCCCCCTAGTTCAGTCTGGTAGTCTGCAGGGATACATCTGTGCTGGGGCAGATCACTTGAACCGAAATGGAAGAGCAGCCCTTGGCTGTGCATTAGGACAAGCATGTGGTCACTGTCACAGGGAAGGCCGATGATTTGGAGGCAGAAAGGGTCTGTTAGGAAATCCATTCACTACATTCAAAGGAAAGCAACTTCCAGAGATGTCCAGAGCCCCACTGCTGCTGTCTGCAGTTATCCCTAAGGCACTGTCTGCCCCATTGCCATCCCAGGGAGGTAAAGCCCTGCTGCATCTCCAGTGGAACAGTGGAACCTCCCCAGCTCATCAAGATCTCTCCATCAGTGGATGTGACAGGCAGAGCATGGCTTTCTCCTGACACTGCTTGGCTCTTAGATTCCTATGAAGGTCCTATCTCCAGCTCTCTGCCCTGTAGCCTCAGGTGACTCGGGTGTCCTGTGATTCAGGCCTGTGTCACTGTGTCTGAGTACTACTAGGATGTCCTATTTACTTTTGTAAATGAGATTTCTGATGTCTGTTTATTGCCCAGGCAAACAGCATTGATGTATGGGACAACTGCACAATCTCCTTTCTACCCACATCCCTGTATTTCAACCTCAGATGTCTGTAAGGGTGCTTACCAATAACTTTGTTCATACAAATCTACAGAGCTCATTGTTTGCTGTGACAGCCAAATCTGATTCATGGTTCAGAGGAGTCACCTTTAACCACAGGTATTTGCCAGGTCATAGAATCATAAAGGTCTACCTCAGCTAAGGGCCCCTGCCAGCCCCAGCACTCCGCTGAGCTGGGGAAAGGGGGATTAAAGACAAAACTGGTTTACTTTATGTTGTCTATAAATATTGAAATGCACATCCGAATGATCTGATGTTTCATTTAAGCTCAAGAGTTAGGGCCTGGCTGGGACATTGGCGGAACAGACACGAGAACATGGGGCTTCCACATCTGGAAAGATGCTAGGTTGCAGTGGCACATTTAGCAATGATGAGGCTTGTAGCTCAGGAAACTCTGAGAGGAGGATCCCAGCATCTTCTCTGCTCTGAGCATCCCTGGGTTGCTAAAGTGGATTCAATAAAAGGACATTTTGGGATGCTGATAGAGAGATGACACAGATACCAATGAATTACCATTACCTATGGGTGTCCTTAGGACTACTGTAGCTGTAGCATTTAATCTTGTTGAAATGACCACTGGAAGTGGGACAGGAAGCACGAAACTGCATGGCTGAAGCCATTACAGACACCAAATATCACTGCAGCTAATGGCAGTGGAAGGGGCAAAGAACAAATCGCTCAGCAGCTGGACTGAGAGATTAAACCAATACATTTTCTGATAAAGCAATTAGTTGTAGCCCGATGTTTCATCTCTTTTGAGCTGGAAGTCAGAGGAAGATAGTGATCTTCTGCAAGGAGGGAGATGGGGAGCAGTTAAACAATTTAGGAACAAATCAATTTCAGTAAACTCTCAGAATAAGAGCGTTTGCAATGAGGAGCTACAACTGTGACCTTTCTGACGTGATTTCTTCCCTGTGTGAAACCCCCACGGGAAGCTGTGAACTGGCTGAGCTGACAAAATACGTTTCATCTGCAAAGGAACTTTCTTTTAATTGCATTTCTTCCCATTCCTTTCACTTCCAGATAGTTTGCTTACTTTCTAGAGGAGCTGGAGTCCCGTAAAGCATAGGGAAGGGACATTTCGCTATAAGGGGACTAGGAAGGAAGCTGAGATAGGTCTGGTAAGGCTGTGACTGTCTCTAATGCATTAACACGTCTCCTGTTGCCATCACAGATAGCATCAAGGGCACAGCCATAATCAATCTTTCTTCATCCTTCCAGCCATTTATAGATAATCTCACTGGGGTTCATGTTCCTCAGAAATCTCCATCATAGGACACATTCCCATGGAGTTGGCACCCCTGGGGCTCCTTTGCACCATGAGCAGAGGATGGGAACTGTGTTTTCAATAGGAGAGTTTATCATTCCTCAGTCACGGGTTGGTATGGGACTGGGATGCATTTAAGTAGTTCTTCACCCTGCACTACCTTTTAACTCAACTTCTATTTCCTAAACCACTGCTGACGCCTGTCTAAATAATCATTATCCCCACAACCACGCTGAGTGTCAGCTTTTGCTGAGTCTCATGCAGCGGATTTGGAGCTTTTGAAAGAATTCCGAGCTTAAGAAGCGGCTCTGGATGTTCACCACATTTTACTGGCTGTTTTTCCCCATGCACACACAAACACATTCCCTACATGCACATGTGCTCTCTTCCATGCGAGTTGCCTACGTGAACACTTGCCATCAGGTCTTCCAAGCCACAGCACATCTTTAATCTGTCAGATAATTCAATCACTCATCTCAGACCTGCTCCACGCAGCCGTCATTTACAAGCATCAAAGCTTCTCTGTCAAAAACCACACAGGCTGGGGGCTCATTCAGGCATCACGGTTTCAGGGCGTGCAGAGGGAAAGAACTAATGGGATGGACTAAATGAACTTCTTATAAACAGTTCTGAAGCTACCAGCCAAGCATCCTCAGCAATGAATGATGGCACAAGGGCAACTCAGGCATCTGCAGGATTTGTAAGGTAAAATCTCACTCTTAAATTGCAGAGTGAGGAGAATTAAGGAGGGAAGTGCCAGATGAAGCTTCTTCCCTGAGATGCTCAAAGCCACTGAATGGGATTTAGATGTCTGGTTCTCATTAAAGTTAATGGAAATTGGGTGCCCAGACCTACAGGCAGCTTTCAAAAGCTTCATCTCCATGTATAATTAATGTTCCCAACAGAGTGACTAAATATTCATACAATAGGTCATGTTATATGCAAAACTGAAGAGGTGCCCATTAGTGGTCAGGGACCTAGAGAAGGAAAGTCTTGATGGGGTGGCTGTTAGGTTCAACCCACACTGTCCGTTGTTTAAAGGTCTTCTACTTGCAAATCTCCAGAAGCTGCCATTAGATGAGCAGCTGGGGTGGCAGCTCCAGCGATGATGATGTTCTCAGGGCACAATACAGCAAACTGAAATGGCAGCTTTACAGCTTTCCTGGGCTCTTTTCCTCTCCCTCCCCACAGCTCTGACTTCCTTCACCTCTGCAAATCTCCATTTCCAGTAGGAAAATGAACATTATCACTGCAGGAGGAGGGCAGTGGAGTTTAATCCATGAACGCTCCTCTGCCTTGGTCAAAGATGCCACAGATGGCAGATGCCAAGTAAAAGACTGACGCTAATCTGCCTCCAGGCCTTAGCAGAGCGGTAGCTGGCTCTGTACCACTGCATTTGTTCTGTAGCAATGGAGTGATTCAGCAAACAGTGCTGGTGGGTTGAACCCTGACAGCATCTATGATATGGGGTCTACAATCTGGGATGAAAGCTTTGCAGTCCAAAGTCCTGTCCTGGTTTATCTGTTCCCAGAGGAAACTCTTCCTCAGCTAGGCCATGCCTTAAGCCTTGTCCCAGCTCATCCATTGGGCAGTACAAAGGAGGAAGAAGGCATCATTCTGCTCTGACACCATGGCCAATCTGTTTGACATGGGACATTGATGGCTCCATGGCTTTGTTCCCAAGTAAAACAACTGGCTTGGTAAAACAAGAATTAAAATTGAAGGCTTAGAGCTGTTGTCCCCAGACATGATGTCAGAAAAGCATCGAGGACACATAAAGAAGAAAACAGCTGCATTTTCCTTCTGACTACCTGTTTAATTAAACAACAGCTGGGTGCAGGCTTGTGAGACAGCAGAAGGATCCCAAGGCAGAGGAGATCAGGCAATCCACATGATGCAAGGATGTAAACCCTTCCCACCACTGCCAGCACAGCAGCTGACACCAGCAGAAATCTGCTCCATCACTGAACTCATCACTGCAAAGGGTCTCTTAAATTTTGCCCATTTAATCCCAGAATCAAGTATGCACCCCAATTCGCAGTCAATTCACTCCCCATCTTGCACAAGAGATAGGAGTCACAATCAGGGATTTTAGGAGCAGGTTGGAGAAGCCTCTGCTGACAGCAAACTATATAAGAACTGGCCCTGTCTTGGACTAGGCCACCTCTCAAAGC
This sequence comes from Agapornis roseicollis, assembly GCA_002631895.1. Lineage (NCBI taxonomy): Eukaryota > Metazoa > Chordata > Aves > Psittaciformes > Psittacidae > Agapornis > Agapornis roseicollis. The sequence goes on from NDXB01001057.1 coordinate 68,773, forward strand.
TCCTGCCAGCCCAGCAGATCTATCACTTGTTGACATACATGTAGGAGAGAGTCAGAAGGCCTGTTTTTTCCTATCAAGTAGTCCCAGGGACAAGGTAAGCTTTCCCATCCAGAGATCCCTCTGGGCTTGGCCACGGAAGCAGGGCTGTGAGCTCTGGCAGATCATCTTTGCCTTGCTGCCAACGAGCCAAGCCTGAACCCCCTGACATGTGCGTAGTTATGAAGACAACACTGAGACCAAGGACTCACACAGCTCAACCCCAGCAATGCCCCTTCTCAGGCCCTGAACCACTGACCCAACCATCATCCCTAGCCACAGATGTGACTCCCCCTTGCCTCTGAGCAGTAGCCATGCTGGGAATGCAACCTGCTCCCAGCGAGAGCTGCGCAGGCTGCTGCACTGTCAAACTGCCCTAGATTGGAGCAAAGAAGCTCCCTTCTGAAGGAAGATAATTGCTCTATTTTAAAACTAGGTGGTTCAAGGAGAAAAACACCAGCAGGAGGGCCTGGTGCTCTGAGCTTGGGGTGGGAAACAGGAGGTGTGCAGGGCAGAACTGCACAGCTACTTTGCTGGATGGTCAAAGTGCTGGATGAAGAACACGAATCGGGCTGCTACTGTGTCCCCTGCCCAGCCAAATCTCCTCCCCAGGCAGGAGAAGTGGGTGCCCCTTCTCAGGATACTGAGCTGGAGACTGGGCATCCTTAAAAGCCAGAGGGGAAAAGCTCCTGGTGGAACATAGCTGCTGCCTCCTCTCACTTATGCCCCCTCTACCCACAAGTTCTGGTTCTGTGTCCATAAAGGAGGTCCCCAGAGCATCCTGTTAGTCCAGCAGCACTCCACAGGCTGGTCCAAGAGCCAGTGCTGTGAACCAGCCACAAAGGGGTACAGCTCCTGCCACGGGGACAGATCGCAAGAGAGCTTCTCTAGAGAAAACAGTTGCTGCTTTGGCAAAGCAAAGACCAACAAACTAGAGCAGACAACAACAGAGTCATTAATAAGGCCAAGCCTGGCATCTTCCTGGGCTCCCTGCACCACTGTGATCAGTGGTTTCACCGAGCAAGCACAGAAGAGAGCTCTTCAGCAGAGTTTTGTCTTTGCTGCTTAAAATTCAATAGCTCCACTTTCCAAGCAGGCAGGAAAGAAACAGTTTTTGTACGTTAACAGCCCGCCCCCCTCATCCCCTATTTGTATGGGGGAAGCTCTCTGGTTCGAACTTGGCAGGGAAGGACACTGAGGCCTCCAGGATGTGTCAGCTGCTTCCTAGCCCTGCTGGACCCGCACTGGCCCTGGCAGACAGGTTCTGTTTCAACATCCCCTGGCTGGAGGGCAGAGAGAGGTTTTGACCTGCTTGAGTGGGTCCAGAGGAGGCCATGGAGATGCTGCGAGGGCTGGAGCATCTCTGCTTGAGCCAGGCTGAGAGAGCTGGGCTGGAGCAGCCTGAAGAAAAGAAGGCTTCTGAAGGGGAGACCTTAGAGGAGCTCCAGTGCCTGAAGGGGCTACAGGAAACCTGGAGAGGGGCTTGGACAAGGGCCTGTAGGGACAGGCCAAAGGGAATGGCTTGAACCTGCCAGAATAGGGGAGACTGAGATGAGCTCTTAGGCCAGACTGGATGTGGCCTGGAGCAAGCTGCTCTAGTAGAAGGTGTCCCTGCCCATGGCAGGGGTTGGAACTGGATGAGCATTAAGGTCCTTTCCAACCCAAACTATTTTAGGGTTCTATGATTCAGTGCTCCAGCAACCTGGGTCCCACCATGGATGCCTCTGAGCAGCTCTCAGCTTCCCCCAGGGCGGGCACTCTTGCTGCAGAGCCATGGCACTAGCAGGGTCTGTTGCAGGACTGGCCTCATACATCCACACAGATCCATACACCACATACATCCACCACCATGCATGTGGTGAGCAAAGCCACCCTTGCTTCAGGCTGCACCTCAAGACAATGACGTAAACCCCATTGCTGGGGGACCCTGTGACCTGTAAACACTGGTGGGAGCCCTCAGCTGAGCCCTCGTACAGGAACTGAATGTTATTTATGTGAAATTTTGCTTTAAAACCAAGCCTGGCTGCCCTGCCTCCCCCGAGAGCCACTCGCTGTCATTTTAGGTCAGAGTTAAGGTTACTAAGAACACACATGACACATTTTCTCTCACAGACAGCTGAGACTCCACTTTTGCGCAATGAGCACCCAGAATCAGTACGGGGATGCCATAAGTGCCCTGCAAAGCTTTATTCACCTTAAAGTAGTGATGAAGTTGAGAATCCACAGCTGTAACTCAGCACATATGTCTGGGAGAAAAGAAGTCTTTGGTCCTTGCTTGTGTAACCCCACCTCAGCTCCCAACCCACAGCAACAGCACTGTTGGGTTGGCTGAACTTAGAGACCTGGCTTCTGTCCCAGAGCGCTGGGGGCATTGCCCCAGGACAGTCACCTCCATCAGTCTGATATGCTGCAGAGCCAACTGGATCACTGATGGACCTGGCACAGAGGAGCAGCAAGAAGGCTTTGGGGCTGACTCCCTGGGGCCAGAGGAGAACATGTCATTCACACAGGTAAGGTGTCCTTTTGGAGAGCTGGCAACAGCAAGGGCTGCAAAGAACAGGCAGAGCAAGGGAAGCGTTTGCTGTTCCTGAGCACCGTCCTGGCAACACAGCTTCAAAGGGAGGAATGAAACATGGGAACAAGTGACCTGGTCTGGACATTGATATTGCACTCAGTGAGGGACAAGACTGCTTTGCACAGATATAAGGGACCTTCAGCTTTCAAGTCTTTTCTTCCAGCCGTCCTGCTCCCTCCCTGTGCTCTGCAGCATCTCCATCCAGCTCTCCCACTGCAGCAATTCACCCCGGGTGCCTTATCTCGGCCACACAAAATCTCAGCCCTATGTCTCTCTGGACAGGGCTTGAGAACTCTCCAAAGTTAACGAAGCAGGTCCAGCCCCTCATTAACTCACTGGGCCTGTCCCCTTTGATTAGGTTGTGCTGACTCTGCTCACGCATCACACTCGCTGCTCTAGATGCAGGGACACTGGGGCATTTCCAGCTGGGACACAGACAAAAGGAGGAGATAGCAGAGCCTTGGTTACCACCGGAGCAATTCAGGACAAATAATTAGAGGCTTTCATGGCTAATTGGATCGGTACTGTCAATCCAGGACAGGAGATGCCTTAACCCACACTGCCTGCCTGAGATTGCTAAGCTGGCCATAAATAAACTGAAGCACAGGTCCAAAGCTCATTGGCCTTCAGTTTCCACCCTTTATGTTCTCTTCCCAGTACAGCACAGTGTACCTGGCAGGGGAGTTCAGCTCCCTCGCCTTTTTACATGACCACAGCCTTGCAGCCATGCCAGGACACTTGGAGTCCACCTCGGGCAGCTCGCAGACACTTCACACATGCAGACCTCAGTATGTCACAGCTACCTTAAACAAGAAGCTGCTGTCTTCAAACTAAAGTCAAAGGGTAAACAAGCTAGTGGTTAAGAAGAGAGAATGCCAGAGATCAGGATCAGCAGGGGCTGGCAAGCTAAAGACAAGGCATTTGCAGAGGAAAGCTTGGGAGTTGGAAGTCGGTTCCCTGCAGTACCAAGGCTTCAACCTGCCTCTTGTTTTCAACTACAGGACAAGGCTTCAATTCTATCCCCAGCTCACTCTCAGCCCTGAAAGTCCTTCTTCCCCTGTCTGTTCAGACATCTCTCCCACATCCTGGGAGTGCTGGCACTTGAAGACAAGGCATGCAAACAAAGGCAACCACCTTCTCATGACTGCCAGCTAGTGCAAGGACATCCAGACCCTTACAGCAAGCTGGAAGCCTGACCCTTTCCTCTGAGGTCCTTCAGCATCTCATCATCTTTAAGGAGGCAGGCTCAGACCTATGCCCTGGGCCACAGGGCCAACACCTTGTCTGTAAGACTGATTGCTATTGAGTACCAAGTGCTTCCCCCAGGAATCACATCAAAGGGAAGCAGCTGATACTGCCTGGGACCACAGCCTGCAGATCTCCTACCTCTGCCACCAGAAAGCCAGGCACAGGATGTGTAGAAAGCCAAAGTCACAAGAAAGGACAGTTCAACTCTCTGGGCCAGGCAGAAATAGATTAACCTACTTGAAAGTAGGACAACATCACTAAAGAGTAGGACATCTGGTCACCACAGCAGGAGCAGCAAATACAGAGGAGGCAGCTTGTCCATGCACATGTCTAACCTGACAGGAAACAGCTCAGCACAGACATGTACCATGTTCAGATGAGCAGCTGGGACGAGTGGTCCCCAGTCAAAGCTGAGCAGCTTTCCATCACTCTGAGATGACTGCTAGACTTGCTGCTGACAGGCAGCGTACCTGCCTACCAGAAGCAATATCCTGCTCCAGGAGCCTGTGGGATGTGTGTGCCCAAACCTAACGGATTTACCTGATCTGCTAAACCCAAGAGGGGAAACATGAGAAGACTCCCGATGTGCCTGACTGCTCAAGTGCCAGACCAAGTCTAATGCTTGTAAACTGCTTCCGAAGCTCCCTGCTGCTGAGGCCACCTCCTCCACTGGCTGAAGCCCACCTACCTCTGCTCAACTCCTTGCACCTCAGCATCTTTCCCCCGGCCAGGTTTTCAGCCCATTGGCAGAGCATTGTTCAGAGAGGATGTGATACAGAAGTGAATAAGGATCATCACTGAGCTTGTATTAGCATCTCCAAAAGCTCTGCAGCCCAACAGCCAGCCATGAGGGGTCTTTCAACAGGAAGCAAGGAAGTAAATGCCACAGATAGCATGCTCCTCAGAGAAGCCTCACTCTGTCTGAAGAGTTAATGCCTTGTCCCTGACTGGCTGCTCTAGGGCCCAGTTTCTTACCCAGCCTTGGCAGAACAGACAGTTTTCTTGGCTTAGAACCCTGTGCTGGAACGGAAACCCAGAGCACCAGGTCTCAGGACACCATTCAAAACCCTGTTCCTTGTTGTTGCTGCTCTCAAAGGAGGGAGCAGGAAACCATCCAGGTCCCTTTGCAGAATGCTTTCAGCCCCTCCAGAGAACAGTCTCTCTGCTGGGTATGGTTTTTCTTAGACTCAGACTGACAATAAGCAGCCTTGGGGCAGCCATGAACTCAGGTATGAGCCCTGGCAGCCCCTTCACAGACCCTGAACTGAGGGTTCCTGGTCTAACCCAACAGCTGAGCCCACCCTGAGAGAAGCCATCAAGATCATTTCATAAGTATCCCCACATCAGCTTCCTTTTAACCTCAGAGTTATCATCACCCACAATGTCCCCTTAACTGCCTGTCATTGAATCCAGCTGCCCAGGCACTCCCTCTGGGCTAAGGGAACTTTCACATCTACGTAAGACAAGTGAGAGGTGGGGAAAGGTTTCTCTGGTCTTTGTTAGGGCTGGTACAGTGGCTGCTCACTAGCACTTGTCTTCAGGAAAGGGCCAGGCTTTTGGGGCAGGAGGAGTCACTACATAGCGCATCAGGCAGGGCAGATTCAGGCAGCAGTTCAGGCTAGCGATCGACGCTGCTGGATGCAGAAGGCCCATCACCATGGGGTGACAGGAAGCAGCGGGACAGAAGCGACCACCCATTTCCAGCCCAGCGCTGCCCGAGTCCTGTTCCAGCGCCAGCAGTGGCGATGGGACGGACGCTGGCTCGGCCTCAGAGCAGTGAAATTCACGTTGCCGACAGCAGGGTGCAGGCTGATGCCGTCTCTGAGCTGCGCAAGCTGAGTGCAGGTGCACAAGCTGCCCGCTCAAAGGCCATCCCATCACTTCCCCAGCTCTGCCAGCCCAGGCAACAGCCCCAGCGCCGCCGCCTCCCTCACGCTGAACCCAGAAACCCTTTCTGCCCTTTTCATGCCAGGCTGATGCCGATTATTGCTGGGCAGAAAGAACCAGAGGCACTCGCTTTGGGACAGTGATTTTTTTATTCCAGTCTCTCTTTCATTCTACACAAGGGAATTACCTCAAATCCACAAACAGGAGTTTATTTCTAAACATGCGATAAACATTTTCCTTCCGTTAAAAATAAAGTTATTTCAGAAAAGCAACCTTATTTAGCAAATATTCTGCTAGGTTTAAACCTGACCTCTATCTCCCCCAGAGTATGTGGAGAAAGGTGAAAGCTGACGTACTCTAATCAACAGGCAAGGTCTTTCCTCCTTCGAGCACTACTACTACAGAGGGACTGACAGTGAACTTGAAGCTGAACACATTTAACAGCACTTAGAAGACTGGTGCTCATAGCAAGAGCTCCCTGTCCCACTCAGACAACTTTGCCAAGGGGTTACAAACTTTGCTTGCCAAGAAAAGCCTGAAACCATCATAGTGCAATTCTTGTCCGTCAGACCAAGGTGACCTGCAAGTGAGCTTGAATGGGGCTGCCCATGTCACACCTTTTTAGTTCTGCTTCTCAGCATTCCCTCTGTGTTGGGAATTACAGCACACTCAGCACCTCTGCCCATGTGCAGGCAAAGGAGCACTGCTTAGAGCCTGGCCAGGATGCTGCTCTCCTGGCTCATGTCTTACACACCACTGGATGGTGGTTGAAAGGATGTTTCTGCCACTCATTTGAGCCTGCTCTGTTACACAGAAGCAAGCTGGAGAGGCACTGGACATGGAAGCAGCTGGCCAGGAACCAGGCAGCAGAAAAACCCTTGCAGCAAATCCTCTTGCCAGGCCTCAGAGCCTCCAAAATCCACACAACTTCTTCCCTGGACAGGCTGAGAAGCATCACAGCCCTCTGAGACGGCACAACACCTCTTGAGCACAAGCTTAACCTCCCAGTGCTCCTTCCAGGAGACTTTCCAGGGAAAGACAGTCTTCTTTAAACTCAGCAGAGGGAATCACCTTCAAGTCATTTGAAGCAACAGGGTTTGTGAGAGGAATGGTGTTCCTTGGGGGTGGTCACACCAGCTTGGGGCACTGCTTGGCTTGCACAGAGGTGTGCATGCATCACCCCAAGCACCCCATTCCACATCCTACAGCCAATACTCGTAGTGACACCCTATTTCTCCAGCACAGGGGATAACACACCTCGGGGGAATAGGGGGGATTTTGGGGATGAATCACCCTTCCTGACCCCACTGTTCCCACCCTTAGAGATGCTTTTCCCGTTGTGGGGTCATGCTCGCACTCACCTCTGTCCTCCTTGCCCTGCCCACCTCCGCTTCCACGTCCCTGCCACTCCAGGACACGAGTGTAGCCATAGGGAATCCGCTTCCGCTCTGCGCACCCACCGGGATACCGGGAATCAGCCTCGGTTGCCGGGCGCAGTGTCGGTCTGTGGTCGGCAGAGGGCGGCAAAGGGGCGCCGCGAAGGCCGCTGCCCTCTGCTGCCCTCTGCTGGTCAAAACTCAATACTGCGACCTGCTCCGATGCGGGGGGCCCCACTTTCATCCCGCATCGTCCTTTGGGATACAGCGTTGCTAAGGGACAGAATCCCACCCATCTCGGGAGGTTGTGGTGCCACCAGGCACTGAACCCCGCATAGGAGGGGATGCAGCCGCCAGGGAGCCTTTGGATAAGGGAAAGGTGATGTGGGAGATGACATAAAAGACACCATGAATGACACCCCCACACCTCACAAGGAAACCTCTAAAGTGGGAAGAAAATAGTCCTAGAATCATAAAATCAGAATCAACTAGCTTGGAAAAGAACTTTGAAATCATCAAGCCCAGCCTTTACCCCAGGACTGCCATGTCCACCACATGTCACTAAGGTCAAGACAAGGAGGAAGAGCTCAGCATCAGCAAGATGATATTAACCTGGACTGAAGTCTCTGGAGGGTTTCAGGTTAGGGAGATCATACTGAAGAGAGACATCAGCCCATTCTGAAGAGAGTTATCAGCCCATTCCCCCTCCTGGGGACACAGAGGGGGGATCTTACTTGGCTCACTGGGGACAAGCAATTGGTGTGGCCCTTCCCTAGTTCATTGACCTTGACCCCAAATTCTGCTAGTTTTGATGTGGCCATTAATGGTAATGTAAAACTGTGGACTCCTTTTAACATCAGACTGCCCCAGAGATAAGTGGGAAAGCCTTACTCTGCTTGTAATTCTTCCCAGGTGACAGCTCCTCCCCTCCTCATTACCCTTCTTCTGTGCCCCCACCCATATGGGCCATGTTTTCCTTTCTCCGGGTGCCCCTCTCACCCACCCTATGGCAATGGGAAGTGCTCCTGGAAACACAGGACTTCTTGTCCCAGTCATCCTGAACTGAGACCCAGGCAGGTTAACAATGAGGTTCAAAAGTTTCTTCCAGCTGGAGGGACCGGAGAGCCAAAAGGCTCCTGCTGGCAGATCAGCACAGGAGCAGCACTTGTTTCACCTGGCTTGATGGGAAGCTGTAAACAGCAGCTGTCTGTCTCAGTGACTTTGGGAACCTTTTGCCACCCGGAGCTGGCTTTTCTGGGCTGAAAACTCAGGGAATGTGACCTGGCTTTCCCAGGGCACAAAGCCAGGTACCCCAGGGGATGCGCTAGAGGTCAGAGATGCTGTTCATAGGTAATTCTTCCCTTCTGTAAATTCATGGCAGATCCCATCCTGACCCTGAGGTGAGCAGACCCATACCACCTGCTGGGCACAGCAGTGGTCCCTGGTTTCTGCCCCACATTGCCCAGCTCTGACCTATGTTTTCAGTGCAACCTTCACCCATACCCTCCTTTCTGGTGTGTGGAACCCCAAATGGGAAGAGCTAAAAGCACAGCCCTGCTGAAGGGCACTGAGCAGAGCCAGCACCACCACAGCACTGCATTACCTGCTTGGAGAGGAGTCTCTGGCACATCCAAGATGCTGACTTTCTTTGGACAAGTAGCACTGAACATACCAAACATGAGGTACCAAAGAGGAGCCATCCTGCCTGGGCAGGGGGGATGCTCCATCCCTCAAACTCTGCTGTATGAGAAACATACCCAGCCATCCCCATTGCCCCCAGCCTCATGTGAAGAAGCTGTTTCACCCATTTGGAAAAGGATGTTTCAAATCTCCCAAGAAGGTGACTTCCCCCTTTCCAGAAGCGTGCACTGAGCTGCACTTGGAGGGCTCTCAGTCACTGCCAGAGACAGCCCTGTTCTTGGGTTCCCTCGCTCTCTGACGTGACTCTAAGTATATGGCAAACAGGGCCATTTGCCAATGTTTGTGTCTCGACAAACAGTCTGTCAGCATTTTAGTGTATGGCTTCAGCTGGGATCAGCTCTGCCTTCTCTCCCCATTAAATGGCAGAGCTGTGTGCAAACACCCTGGCATTAAACCATCTGGGGCACGCTCGGGGCCAAGTGCTGCTCTCCCAGTAGCATGTGTCAGGCACCCTCTTGCACCAAGGCGAGGGATGACTGCAGGGTTGGTAACTCTTGTGCCACTGCCTGCATGGCAGCCAACCCCATCCTGCCCATGCCATCAGCCACTGCTCCCACTGGGACTGCCTGCCTGCCTGCCTGGGTCCCCTTTGCTCCAGCCTGGCTCATAGAGGACCTGGCACAAGCAGGCTGCAGTGAACAACAGTCCTGAATCATGGAATAGTTTGGGTTGGGGGAGACCTTCAAAGTTCATCTTGTCCAACTCCCCTGCAGTATGCAGGGACATCTTCAACTAGATCAGGACTCCTAATGCGAGGGGAAATAACTGGTTGCTGATGACACACAAGCCCCCCACTCCCACTAGCATGGCAGCAAGCTTCCATGGCCCTCACTCATGGAACTACTGAGCATTCATCTCCCTCTATGGTTCACTGAGGAGCTGTGGTCTGGGAGGCTGGGAGCAGGGCAGAGTTTCTCCTAAGACTGCACCCTGACAGGGTGTCTCACCCAGACTCTGCTGAAGCTCAGTAGCAAGACCCCCTGGACGTACAGGCCAGGTTCTGTGCAGACCCAAAGGCTCTGCAAACAGTTTCTGTTTCAGAGAGCTGGGATTCAGGTACCTGTAACTTCAGCCTGACCTCTGTCATGTCCTCCAGCCTCAGCAGCCTGCACCAAGAGCACAACCTGGCTTTTTGGCCAAGGTTAGAGAACCACAGAATCACAGAATGGTTTGGTTTGGCAGAGACCTTAAAGATCATCCAGTTCCAGCCCTCCTGGGTTGGAAGTTCACAGACTGCAGTGGGATCTGTCTCTATAGTGGTTTATGCTGTGGATTTGTAGGTACTGCTGTTTGAAAGCTGGTGTGACCAAGACCAAGGTCTGCAGTGGGTCCCAGTGGCTGGGCTGAGCTGCAGAAGTGCTCATCACACAGGCCTCAATGAAAGCAAGGCACCCACCTCCTTGCTAGGCAGACCCGAGGCTCATGGTTGGTACTGTGGGGTGCAATCTCAATCTAAGAGGCCAGCCTAGGCTCCATTGTGGTGGTACTGCTGGTGATGTGTACATACAAGTTCTGTTCCTTTCCAAAGCTGCTCTGACAAAGCAATCAGCATCACTGCAGAGGTCATCATGAACTGCAGATGACAAACTCAAAACTGATCAAAGCTCAGGGTTACAACAATTATTTCACATATCTGCCACAGAAAACAATGCAAGTTGCACCGGTGGTTCTTATTAAATTACAGCAAAAATAAAGATCAAAACAATGAGCCAAGGCAAACACTGTGCAGCCGTGGCTAGCACCCAACATAGAAGCTTTATCTGCTTGCCATACCTTCTCCAGCCCCAAGCCAGATGCTTAACAGGGAGGTCAGAGCCTGACTCCACAGTGCAGCCTATGCCAGAATAGCAGCCATGGCTTGCCTGTGTACCTGCTGCTGTTCAGAGGGCCACAACCATCCCTAAAAATCCACTTCCTGGGGCTCACCAGGAACAGCAGCCAGTGGCTGGATCAAACGCAGTGCACAATGGATCCCATAGAGGAAGGCAGTGGCAAAAGGATACACAGGCCACATGTAGCATTGGGCTGCACAGGGCAGGAGCTGCCTGTCCCCAGCATGGGCTGGTTGGGAACCACAGCACATGGTACCCCAGTTCTCCGCTATGGCCCTGCTCTGCTTCATGGGCTGGCACCGGTCACTCTGGGTCCTGCAGAGTGCACAGAGCCTGCATGTTCATGCTCTGTGCTCATCAGTGTGACAGTGTGATCACAGCTGCGCTCCAGGAGCAAGGGAGCACGGAGATGGGATGTGTCCATGGGGGGTGCATGTAGCCAGGGTGGTTCCTACCCCCTGCACAAGGAAGGAGGGGCAGGAATCGGGCTGGGGGCACACAAACACACGTGGACTAGGGGGGAGCAGGAAGAACGGCATGAGGATAAATCAGTTTGGGATTAGAAGGTGGCACTGGCAAGCTGCCATGTGACAGCCCGGCTCGCGCAGCCAGAACCCCAGCTGTCAGCCTGGTGGCTGCAATTAAATGAGGTATCGATTGAGGAATTGTTGTCTGCAGGGTTTAAAGATAAGATCGATGGGGACCAAAAGGTTTAGGCTCCGTTTACTAATTAGTCGAGCACGCTTGGGAGAGAAACCTTTGGAGACATGGAGAGCTGAGCTGTGCGCTGCCAGGATTGCAGGGTTACCCCTCCCCGGCATCCAGCCTTCACGGCTCCAGACTCGCTGGTGCCAAAGGGTGGCCAGGCACCGGGGTGCCCGTGCCAGGGATTTAAATCAGGAAGGAGGCAATGAGCCCCCGCGGGATGGAGTGTTCTGTCTGCGCTGGGGCCATGGGCTGCTTTGCTCCCAAGGCAGGGATGTGGGAAAGAGGGGCTGTGCATGTGTCTGTGCGTGGGGAGGAGTAAACCAAGAGGAGAGCAGCTCCCTTTGCATTGCAAATTGGGGGTGAATTGATCCATTTCTTAGGCTCTGGCATTAGTTACAGCCTGAACACATTTCTCTTCCCCCTGCTCCTTGTGCAGCAAGCCCAGCAACACAAAGGAGACAAATGTAGCACAGACTTTTTGTGGCTTACGTGATGATTCTGCCTACACTCCATGGAGCTAAATCAGCGGAGAGCAAGGCGATGGCTTTATGCCCTTTCTGCTCTGTTCCCTGACTTCCCGACGATGTCCAGGACATGGTCAAATGGGGACAAGCAGGCAATGGCCTTGTCTGGATGTGGTTTGGGCAGCCTTTGAGATTGTCTCCTCGCTTGCTGTTGTGGGAGGGGGGTCTGTGGCTTCAAAGCACACTCACTTTTAAAGCAGGCAGGGAGCCGGGGTAGATCATGCCTCCCTGGGGGACATCTCAGTGTCAGCTCTGCACTGGGAAGAGGCGTCAACGTGGCTCACCCTTCCCAGAGCCGCTCTGTTCATCTCTGCTTACAAGGGAAATCCAAGCCCAGCAAACAAAGGAGGCTCAGGAGCTGCCGCATGGGTCCTGTGACCCGCAGCCAGCCTGAGGCAGTGCTCCATGCATGCCGCAGCCATGGGTCACGCATGGCCGCAGACCCGCTCCCACCATGTGATGGGATGTGCTCTCAGCTCATGACCCAACACGAGCTCCAGGGGGAGAACAGCCACAGTTTGCATTCCCTGCCTCCCAGATGGGACACAAGGAGCAGGGGCAGGATGCCAGCACCCTCCTGCTGCAGTGGGGCTTCAGTTCCCCTTGTCCTTCATGGGGCTCCTCTCTCTCTACACCAGGCTTGGTGAGTGCTATTAGCAACTGCAACCTGACCCAGGCTGCTATAAAACACAGCAGGATGGGAGAGAGCAGTGTTGGAGCAGGCTGAGAAATCCGTAGTCACCGGGAGACTGAACATGCCTCCGGGGGTGGCGGGGATGAAAGGAAGGGGATGGAAGAGAAAACAGAGATCAAGGACACTGTGACGCCATGTGGCTGTTCCAGGGTGTCTCATGCTTTCGCAGCAGGGCTAGGCAGATTTATGGCTTTGTGTTGTCGGGCTGGAGCCAGCCTCCAGTTATTTCACATTTAGGAGGCAGATTCCTTTGCCTTTCCTCTTTTCTCTGGCTTGTAAAGCTTCAAGCCCCATGCTGGACCAGACCCACGTCCTTCTTCTCTGCACACAGCATCAGGGCCTGAGATGGACACTGCATCCTTACCCATGCAGGGCAGAACTGACTTGGGTCTAAGGCATCATTGTTACCTTTCTGTTGTTATACAGCTTCATGCCACTGCCCAGAAACAATGAATTTAACAGTTCTTATCCAAGGGGGACACATGGACCAGGCAGCTGGCCTGGGGATGCCAAAGCCGTGTTCTTCCCATGTGGATTTTGCTTTCCTCCAGCAGTCAGGCTGACCACCCTGCCCACGGCCACCTGTGTGGTAAGAGGGAACAGGAGATCTTGTGGTTGCAGAGCCAGCAAGCATCCTCTAAACTCTCTGTTTCAAAAGCCATTCCACCCATGCCATCTTCTACACAAGGCAGTGATGGGCAAGCAATGCAAGAGATTTCTTTCTCCCTGTCTCTGGGGACCAGCATGGCTCAGACAGCACATGCAGGATGCTGGCTCATGATGTTACAAGAACTATCTGAGCTGATCCACTTGTCTTCTGGTCACTTATCTTCCAGCATCTGCCTCTGCTACCCTGACCCCATAAGCAATTCCTGGGGACCCATAGCTATTTCTTGGACCTGCTGGCCACAATCAGATATTTGAAGTGTCCCCACAAGGGACTTGCCCAGCTTGGTGGCTGTCACAAACACCAATCTGATCTCCATTCATTCCCACCTGTGTGGGGACAGGCAGACACATTTCACCCTCCGGCAAGGGGAGCTGTTTGCCTGCTCAGCTGCAGGTTCCATGTATTGGAAGACCCATGAGATGCAGGAAACTCCATCTATTCCTTCCATGCCAGGAGGGACACTGAGGCTGGGAGCTCCCACACAGCCCACGAGTTGGCCTCAGCACTGGTACTGATGTGGGCCTCTCCTAGGTTGTGTTAGAGGTGGACTCTGCTCAGAACACAGGCTGCCCCGGGAGCGCATGCCATGCCAGGCTGCTCCTGCTGCCCAGGCTTCCTCCCACCCAGACTTCCCTTCCTCAGATGCAGGTCACTGCCTCCTGCCCTCCCACCATCAGAGATGGTGAATAATTCACTCCATTTATGTCATTACCTTGAAGGTATTTATAGTGCATGAGTAGAGCCCTCAGAGAATTCCCTCCCCTGAACTCCATAAATTGCATTGTCTCGGTGTCTCCTCCCCACCCGCCTGTGCTAATTGCTGCACTGTGTTTTCTGACCTCTTGCATTCTGTTTGGTTCCTTCCACTCCTAGATTTCTGGGGGCTAATGCTCTCTTCATTTCTCCCCAGGCTCTGCACTGGGGTCCCACGTTTCTGTGGGCAACTGGCAGTAGGGACACAGCACATATTGTGAGACTGCGGAATCATCTCTGCTTGCTGGGCATTGAGTATGTTCTCCCTCATGGGCACATCCCACATGGAGGAGAGGCTCAGCCAGAACAGGAGGATGTGTTTCTCTGCAGATCAAGGGCAGCTGGAGCCTGTGGTGAACTGGTAATACACAGCAACCCCCAGCACAGACACAAGCTGGGTGCGGACTGGATGGAGCAGCCCTAAGGAGAAGGACTTGGGGAGCTGGGTGAGGAGCAGCTCCCCATTACCCAGCTTCAGTGAGCACTTGAGCACAGAACCCCCCTATTCCCCCCCCCATGTGTTGGGCTGCACCCTCAGAGCGTGAGCAGCAGCTCAGGGAGGGGATATTGCCCCTCTGCTGTGCTCTGGGGAGACCTTAGAGCAGCTCCAGTGCCTGAAGGGGCTCCAGGAAACCTGGGGAGGGGATTGGGACAAGGGCCTGTAGGAACAGGCCAAGGGCAATGGCTTGAACCTGCCAGAACAGGGGAGACTGAGCTGAGCTCTTAGGCAGAAGCTCTTCCCTGTGAGGGTGCTGAGGCCCTGGCCCAGGGTGCCCAGAGAAGCTGTGGCTGCCCCATCCCTGGCAGTGTTCAAGGCCAGGTTGGACACAGGGGCTTGGTGCAAGCTGCTCCAGTGGAAGGGGTCCCTGCCTGTGGCAGGGTTGGAGATGGATGAGCTCCAGCTCTGCCCCTACAGTTTTTNGGCTGCCCCAGGCAGTGTTCAAGGCCAGGTTGGACACAGGGGCTTGGTGCAAGCTGCTCCAGTGGAAGGGGTCCCTGCCTGTGGCAGGGTTGGAGATGGATGAGCTCCAGCTCTGCCCCTACAGTTTTTATGGACAGGAAAGACCTGTGCTGATCTGTGGTTTAGGATCAGGATAGATTTCTCCCAGCAGTCTCTGATTTGGGCTGTGCTACCATAAAGGGACATGCACTTCAGAGCTGCCTCACCTTCCACTATGAACCATCCATCCTTCATGCTCATGTCAGGACTCGGAAACAGACCAGGTAACACATAGTGTCCCAAACTGTCAAGGTTTACTGCCAGCATTGTTCCAGAGGAACATGTGGTTTTGAGCCATCCCCTATGGGACACCATGGCACTGCAGAATTGCCTCTTCCAGGAAGCCTGTACTCAGTGATGCCTCATTGCTGCAGAGATTCCAAGATTCAGCTGGACAGGGTGCTGGGACTTCTAGTCTGGGTCATGCTTTGCCAAGAAAGGTTGGTCCAGATGATCCTTGAGGTCCATTCCAACCTGGGATTCTATGACTCTGTGACAAGCACTTCAATCTCAGTTTTGTGGCATTCTGCTGGTCAATGCTAGACAGCCCATAGGGCACTGCGTGATGAGAAACAGGAGTCAAAAGTATCAGGCACATAGTAGCATGTTGCCTGTTTTCCTCAGTGATGCAGTGAGTCCTCATCAGTTGTATTAAGTCTTTATTCCTGTATCCTTGGCTCTTACAACTGCTTGTTCCTCACAGCAGGGAGTCCCATGGATTAGACTTTCGGGAAACAGCCTCCACAGCTCAATGTTAATATGGTTACTTTCAGAGCTGCTCAGGGTCACTTCGTCCCTCCCATCAGAGGGAGGATTATGAGCAGAGCTGTGCTGAGCCTGATCGGTCTGAGCACTGCTGGTGGGGCAGAATCCAAAGCTGGCCTCAACTGGACTCCCACAGGGCAGCTGCTGGTCCCCACAGGGTCCCTGGGCAGTTGTGGGGTCCCAAGGGGAAGCTCCATTATCCTCGGGGATGCTGAAACTGGAGAGGAGTGTTCACAGGGTGGGCTCTGGCACAGCACTGTGCAGCGGACAAAGAGCAGATGAAGGCAGTTCGAGGCTGGAGCAGGTCAGGGAGGACACCCCTGCCCAGAGCCACAGCTCAGGCTGAGCTCCACCTCCCTCTGCCCACACCAGCTCAATGGGCATCCCAGGAACCCGCTCTCTGTGGATTGCACACACAGGTGACACTGGTCCAGCACTGCCATGCTTCCTTCTCGGGGGTGTCCCCACTGCAGGGAGTGGGGAGCAACTCCACCCATCCACAGCCCCCCACAGACCCAGACCAGATGGCCTGCCCTGCTCTGCATTGCTTTGCAGGGACCAGCGGCTCAGTGAGGCAGGCTGTACTGCCGTGTAGATGCTAAACTAGGCCAGCATACGGTGCTGTAGGTCCATGGTATAGCTTGCAAGACATCATCCTGACCTGGGCTCCGGGAATTACTAGAAGTTAGCCCAGCAGCACTGGGGAAGCTTGTGGAGGCTGTCTCTGATTCTGCTTGTTTTTTGGGAGGGTGGATATTTAAATCCCCAGAAGTCCTGCCCCTAAACCCTACAAAGCAGCACGAAATGTGGCCAGTGCGTTTCTGCAGTAATGCTGCTGCACTTGGGAGCCCATCCTGGGTACAGCACTGGGCTGTACACCCCCAGGCTGCGCATCCCGTGGGGGCTGGTGATGAGGAGCTGATGCACCCAGCCTGTGCCTGCAAGCCTGAACTGCGGGAGATGCTGTGGGCACAGGCCAGTGGGAGAGGAGATGGGTACAGTGAGAAATCTCACTTCCCATGAGGTGCTGTGCAGCATTTCCTGGCTGTTTCCAGTTTTAGAGGATTTCTTCCTAAGGAAAAAAGGAGGAGTCCCATTTTCCCAGGGACAGCAGGCACTGTTTGCCTCATCCCACGAATCTCCTGAAAAAGAGTTTTGCTGAGCAGTTTCCAGAGAGTCACACCCAAGGACCACTGTACCTTTGGTGTCATGGGGAAAACCAGACGCTGCCTTCATTCCAGCCACAGCAACAGGCTGATTCTCACACTGCTGGCATTTATACTGATACCCCACAGACACTGGCTTTGGCAAAAAGCTCACCTGACCCCTCTCAGCACCCCCTCTGCTTTTACAGGTGTCCAAGGACACATCACAATCCCAACAGTGCCTCAGGAGCATCAGAGGAGACTGCCTGCCCTGTGGACTGCGATGGCTCCGAGGTTGCTGAAAGGAAGGACCAGCTGCTGGAGGCAGTAATGAGACCCAGCTCCACACCCCTGCAGTTCCATGGCCAGCATGAAAGGAGATGCCGAGAAGTGGAGTCCTTGCCCATGCTGGGTCCTTGGAGTACAGCCAGGCATCCAGGCATCGCGCTCACTCCAGGCATCGTGCTCACTCTGGCATCACTGAGAGCTTCTGCTCAGGCCAGGGACTGTGGGTGCCTGGAGAGCATCCCCTCACCCTGATGGGTGAGTGTCTAACCCCATGCAGGGACCCCTCACAGCCCCAGGCCAGCACAATGCATCAGCACAGAGCAAGGCCACCCAAGCCACCCCTCCCTCCCTTCCTTCCTTCCTCCCTCCTTCCTCCCTCCCACGGTCTGCTGGCTTCCCAGCCCATGGCCCTTCCTCCCAGCGTCCAAGGGGCACTGATGTGATATTAACCCCGTGCTCTCCACATCCTCACTGTTATCACAGTCCTCCAAGTGGGAAGAGATCAGCGACAGATGCTGCTTCCAGCCTCTTCTTGCCATGGTCAGCATCGGGTTGATACCCCAGGCTGCTGGAACAGCTCTAGACCCCCTCAGCTCTCTGCTGTCTCCTCTCCAGCAGCCCTCACCCTGATGCTTTGGTTCCAGGACTGCTACCCATTCTCAGCCCATGGCTGGAAGTGGTGTCTCCTCTCCAGGAAATCCTGCTCCCTGCTCCCTGGGTGGAGGCTGGACCAGAGCTGGCCCAAGCCCTGGCAGTTTGGCTCCTTTGGGTAGTCTGAATTGCATGGGGTGATTTAGGGCTGTGATTGGAGCCTTCAGCGTTTCACCCTTCGACAGTTGCAAACACCACATTTAATGTCGTCATCCTTTGTGTTTCTCAGGCAGGAAGAGCTGTGTGTACAAATAATTAAAGGGAAGAATCGGAGTGATTAGGGCAGATGATTATTGTCAAATTATGATTTATCTCAGAGGGAAATTAGTACCCCCCCCTCCTCCAAGGGGCTCAGCCTAGCACGGTGAATGGGCACTGGTTTTTTGATTAATAGATGTCTTTAGAAGGTCACCTACATCCTTTGCAGATTAACTCAGTGGGAAAAGTTCTTTCAGTAATTCAAGCTGTTGTTCTCACAAGCTGTCAGCTAGCTGCGAATCGGGAAGGTCCATCCGTTACCGGGCTGCTGGGTTGGAGGGGATCTTTCTTTCCTCTGGACACACAGGCATGATATATGATGCACAGAGCCATGGATGACCGAGAAAACGAGCTGTGGAAAGAAAACAAAAACAGCAGTAAAGGGAAGAGAGGAAGCTGAGTGGGCAGAGAGCTGAGCCAGGCAGTGGGAGGCCTTGGGATGGAAGGGCAGAGCTTGAGGCTGATGCTGGAGCAGTGGTCCTAGAGCTGGGCTGCTCAGCATGGTAGAGAAGGTGTCCAGATGCCCTCCATTTGCAACTGTCATAAGCTCCTCCTGCTGTGGAGGCTGTAACTCATCTTGTGTTTGGTTCATCCATGCCTGTATCTGGACATGTCCATGGAGGTGCTGGGCAGGATGAAGCCAGCATATCCCACAGGGCCTGACAGTGCATTCCTGGCAAAGATCCCTCAGTGTCATGGCTCTTCCACACTGTGAACACTTCCAGGTAGGCTGCTGAGAAGGAACGACCACTCTAGGTCTAACCTCCACTCAGGCATCGTTGTGGGGAAGGCAGGAAGGAGGTAGTGATGGCAATGTGGAAACAGGACCAGCAGGGCTGGAATTAGGACAGGTTGCAACTGGCACCCACTGCAAAGAGAACCATACAGTATCAGCCCACAAACTTTCAAGTAGTGTCAGAGATGTTCATGCCAGTACAAGCTGCTCTTCATACTGACCTTGTGTCGATGCTCCTTTTCTTTTGAGCTCTTTGACCACTCTGCTGATCAAAGGCTACAGATGGGATGCTCCTCTTCCTTCCTTGTGTCTATCCCTGCTTGGAGACATGCATTTGATCTCACTGAAGTGACATTCTACACGGTGACTTTGTGCTGTTAGGTTCTGAACACAGGCCAAGGCCTAACAGCTCTGATTGTGTTGGGAATAACATGATGATGGCAAAACTCCTGCCACAATGCTAGGTGTACAGACACCCATTTTTAACTTGCATCCATTCAAGGCAAAAGTAGAGACAGGTGAGCCCAGGTAACCTGCATGTTAAGGTAGACAACAAAGAGATGAAGATGATTCTGTTCCCTGATAAATAAGCATGATGATTCCATTTAGCTTTCTTTTCACAAACTAATGATATCTCAGCACAGTCACCAAAACTTCTCACTAACAACCATTTCTTTTACATTCATCTAGCCTTCACCATAAACCTATATGCCAAGCATTAATACTGTTTTCAGCCACAGATTGATTGACTAGAACATAGCTTGGTTGTCTCCAAACACTAAGGGGTCCTCAACTGATTTATTGCTTAAAGAAGTCTGCACGTATTTATATACGTACCACATTCCTTGTTATATATGTGCCACTCCTTTACCCAAGCTTTCTTCAGCCCATTCGTCATGGTGGTGTCAATGGCTACTGTAAATTTGGACATCTTGTTGCAGATCTATAATAGAGGCTTTGCTGGCACAGTACAGAGTTGGCATATTCTTGATAAATGAGTTTTAAGTCCAGAAGAAACAGTTAGGTCATTTTGACTGGCAGAGTCCAGATGCTCTTATCCAGTTGTTCCTGCACAATGTCCAGTAACGTGAAGAGACCCAAGGCTTCTCTTCCGGAAAAGCCTTCTGCTTTGAGGCATTGAGAGGTTGCTGGTTTGGCTGATTTTTAGGAAAGGTTTTGGGTTAGATGAGCTCTGAGGCAGAAGCTCTTCCCTGTGAGGGTGCTGAGGCGCTGGCCCAGGGTGCCCAGAGAAGCTGTGGCTGCCCCATCCCTGGCAGTGTCCAAGGCCAGGTTGGACACAGGCTTGGAGCATCCTGCTCTAGTGGAAGGAGTCCCTGCCAATGGCAGGGGCTTGGAACTAAATAAACTTAAGGTTCCTTCCAAGCAAACCAGTCTGGGATTATATGATTCTATGATATTTTGGAGACTTGGGGAATATGAAAATCTTGCTTTAGTATATTTATATTTTAGTTAGTTTGAGACTTGCTGGAAAGAGCTTAAGTCCATGGGCTTCTTCAGAGGGCTTCTGGCTGGAAGAGAAATAAAAACATCCCCTGCCATGGAGATGGCTTAGTGGTTTTCTAAAGCAGTCTGCATCTAGATTTTGAGGGATTTCCTACAGAGTGCATCTTCTCTGGAACCAAGAGGTAACTGTGGAGCTGACCCCTGTATCCATCCCACTCTAGGAACAGACATAACAAAATGGAAGAGGAAAGAGAAACAGGAGAGTGCTGTACCAAAGCAAAGGCCAGTTTGCTCCGGATAGCCGCACTCTCTGTGTTTAATCTCTATGACAGCGTCAGTCATCACAGGGCTTCAGAAGGCCTATGACAGGGACACAGACAGACTCCTGCCCTTAGCACATCCTGCAGGCAGATTTTGGCTTTGTGTGGAAAGGGTACTGGTGAGCTGAATAGAGATGAGGCTACAGATAGGGGCTGAGCATCAGCTGGAAAAGATGCTCCTGCCATGGGCGTCCTCAAGATGCTGTGTTGTTACCAGCAGGAAGTAGAGGCAGCCAGAATAGAGATCAGGTTGAGTATTTTATTTTTACCCCTTTAGTATCCTTTGATCCCTTGGTAGGTACAGGGGAGGACCTGCTGGTCCACTGCTGTGCCCAGGTCTGGTGGAGAAGCATCCGCTGGTGTATGTACCATTATAGTGATCACTGATGTGATTGACTGGCTGTCTAATGGGTTGTTACAGTGCTGCAGAGTCTGTCTTGCTCTACAGTTTAACAGTGAGGAGCTGGGGAGATGAAGCAACACTCCTCTAAATTGGGCTGTGCATTGGGAGCAGCAACAAGAATCTCAAAAAAAAAACCACCTTATCCTTTGCAAAAATTTGTTTCATGATCTGTCACAAGGGAGACCACGAGGAAAGGGACGAGATGCCAGGAGTCAAAAGACACTTTCAGGTGTTTGGGTTGGGTTTTTGTTATTTCTTGAAACAGCCTGAGATGTTCAAGGCAGGTTTACTGCTCCTCGAGGTCATATAAGTGCAGATAGGCCCAGCTTTTGCCTTGTTGTCCCTTGTGTGCTGGAAGGAGGCCAACGACTTGGGGCTTTTGCACCCATGCATGTGATGGCAGGGACTAGGTGCTCTCTTCCACACATCTTTGCAGAAGGCCCACGCTGGTTACACCTCAGCAGATCTGCTCCAGCTATTTAAAACTACAGACATTCCTCACCAGGTACATATATCCACTACCCTGCATGTTTCATATGAATCACAAGTGCTTGTTATTTATACTTGCTGTTCTCATGTGCACACATGTCCTGCACAGATTCATGGATGCTGCCAACACAAGAACTCCTAGGCCGGGTGTCTGTGCCCTTGGCTACAAAATCAACAGATGTATTGTCACAGCGTGCTTGGCTCCTGGTATCAGCTGCTGTGCTAACCCATAGCACGATGCCCCAGCAGATCAAGGGACAGGAGGACCTTTTCTGCCCTTCCCAAGTCTTCACACGAGTCCCACATCACAGAGCCCATCTGGGAGCCACAAGCTGGTGCAGCCCTTGCCCCTGGTGACCAAGCCGATGAACCGTGCTGGGTGAGGGATGAATGATCTCCCTCCCTCGTGATGGGAAGGACCTGAGTGCTGGGGGACAGAGTTCTGGCTGTAGGAAGGCTTTGAAAGAGCAGCTCCCTGACCTCCCTCCAGTACTGTGTGGCCAAGGGCAGCCCTCAGCAGGTAAGAGGGATGGTGAAGGATCCTGCACTGAGCCTGGAAGCAGGCAGCCTCCGGGTGGCTCGTGGAGGACGTGGAGCCCCACGCAGCTCCCGCTGTCAGTGCCATGTGCGGCAGGAGCACACTTGCCGTTTGTTCTGGCTTTTGAAAACAGCAGGGTTTTGATTCCCTTGGTAGAGCTCATCTGCGCTTCTTTCTGGCCTCCTCCTTTCTCTGTGCCAACCACGTGCCCCCAGCCCGTGGGCTCTGCTGTCATTGTTGGCTGCTGGTTCCACTGGCCTCAGCTTATTGCATCTGTTTTGATTTGCTAGGGCTCGCATTCAGCCATCCGTTCAGCTTTTATTGTACGTTTCTAAGCGTCAGCTCCGGGTGGTCATCGTCGGCTCCTTTCACTCCAGCCCGTGCACCAGCTGCATATTAATTGCTCTCCTTTCTCCTCCCGCTTGCTCCCTCCCTGTCTCGCCGCATGACATTTGTGGTTTGCAAACTTTGTGCGAACACATTGCGATCCAAGCCCGGCTCTTCGCTGGGTGAAGGTGTGAGGAGGGCTTGGCACACCACCTCTCGCAAAGAGGCTGGCGAGCTGAGGATTACACCGGAGGCAAATCTGGCCCCTCTCCTGCAAATCTGCACTGGGAAAGCCTTCCTCCAAGCACTCTGTGTCTGCGGATTACTCACCATTGTCTACTGGTTGATGCTTTGTTCTGGTCTAACTTCAGTGTCCTGACTCTTTCTTTGGGTGATCATCACCGCACCAAGTCAATTCCAGCTTCTAGACAGTCTCCCTCATGCCAAGCCTGAGGTTTACTTTCCCTGGTGCCCCTGTGGCACTGCCCAGTGCCAAGCAGAATTTCACTTCTTAATATGAGATGTTGATTGAGGGGGAAAAGAATATGTTCATGTGTGAAAGGGCTTCTGCTGCCTGGCCTTGCACTGCTCCTGTGGGCTGTAGCTCTTTAGAGGCTGGGCTGTCTTGAATCATGAGCCTGCCCTAGCTCTGAAGTATTGTGTCGCTTAATGGCTGATGATAATATCTCTGTATATAGGCTTGTAGCCTGACTATGCATCTTTAAATTTCTCAGTCTTTCCTCCCCAGCCATTACCTCCACCCCTGTAATCATTCCTGCTGCTCTTCTCTGAATTCCACCTTGTTTGTCCCTGTTGGAAGGCAGAGCACAATCAAAGCAGCCAGTCTGGGAGCCTGGATGGGCATTGAGGTTCGAGAAGGGTCCAATTCCACCCCTTGGTCCTGATCTGGCCAGAGGTCAAGAAGGTTCATTGACCTGGATGGATGTGGGCTGCTGTTCGAAGCCCACCCAGCAGTGGTAACCTCAGCTGACCTGGAAGAACTGTGCTTCTCCAAAAGCTTTGTGAGGACAGAGGCTGTTGGCTAAGAAATGTTTGCAGCATCTAACCTGCCTTTGTCTGTATGTGTTCACCTTCCCCAAACAAATCATTGCACATCAATGGCTCAGTGTTTTCCCAAGGTCTGGCTGCTCACAAGAGCCCTTTGCAGAGGCTGCTGCACCTGAGCTTAGAGAAACAGATAATGGCACGGTCTGCCAGGCTGAGACATGAAATAAAACCTGCAAGAGAGCCTGTCCCTTGGGACGTCTCTAGTCCAGCCTCCTACTTGGAGCAGGACTGCTGTCAGTCAGATGGGGCTTTGTTTGGCCAGGACTTGATAAAACTCACATCTGTGACCTGACCCAGGGCTGCATCACCCATCTGGGGAAGAAATGATCTGTGATGTCCGATATGAAGTTTCAGCCAATACCCATTGCCTCTTTTTATCTCCTCCACCACTGTTGAGACCTTGTGGGTTAATCACACCAGCCTGTGCTCTAGGGAAATAACTTTCTGTCTTAAGGTGAAATAGAGCTGGACTGACTCCCCAGCATGTAGAAAGTGTCTCCTCCTTCCCATCCCTAACTCGCTGTTATGTGTCTGAGCCAATACCTGCTGCTGCAACCGTGACTGCTATAGACCATGGCATTGCTCCTGTGGCAAGATGGGGCCTGGCAGCTCTGCTAAGCCCCAAGTTTTTCTTTGCCTGGAGTAAGACTGGCACTTTTTCCTCCTCGCAGGAGAACCGTGGTATCCAAATTAAGCACAAGCTGTAGTGTTTAAAGTCTGAGCAATGAGCTTTCCTTGGCAGTGGGTGGGTTTTTATCATGGGGGTAGGGAATTCCTCATCTGTCCTTGATATCATTTGCAAGCAATTTCTGGGCTGTGCCCTCACTTCTGTCATTTGATGGACACCAGTAGGTTAGATAGATCACAATTGAAGCCACTCTTAGGGGAGCTGGTCAAAATATTTGATGGGACCTTATTTAAAGGGGAAGTCTGACACTTGTTAATAACTAAGCAGAAGTTGACATGGATTCAATTTGATGTTTGCCACTTGCTGCAGAATTATGATTATTCCTATTTTTTTCCCCCCAGAAACCATATTTAAACAAAATGCTTTTTGGTCCATGGCAATTTTCTTCTCTGGGAGACCTTTGCAACGTCACTGTGCTCCTGGGCAACCATTCAAAGCATTCTTCAACTGGGGGAAGCTGATTTGAAGAAGTCACTGAACTCCTCGTGGACATCACTGAGAGAGCCCCCAGTTCAACCCAGCACTTCTGGACAGAGATGGCATTGTGCATGCCAATAGGTAAGAAAGAATGGGCATTTTCTCTGTCTCCGCAGCTCCAGATAATGGCTACTAGCACATGGCTTCAATTATCCAGCACAAAGAAGCTTCTTGCCAGCTTTTGCCATGGGCAAGGAAGCCCAGTGGGAGGGGGAATTTTGATGTGTGGTGCTATAGGCAAAGGGGACATGTCTGGAGCCACTCTTTCTGTCTCTACATGCATGTCCAGCCCCAGACAATAAGTTCCTCTCCTGCAACCTTCTCTCTTCTGTGTTCTGAATGAACGACTTCTGTCATTTCAAGTGGGGTACCTTTATCTCTCACCTTTCAAAACCAATTAGTTGTATGCATCGCTGCTCCTTGAAATGGTTGGAGTAATGCCATTTGCAAAACCTTCTGTCTTTGGTCCAAGAAGCATCGAAACTCTTCCAGCTGCAGGTAACTGGGGGATCTTGCTTCGCAGTTGCATTTGGTTTTGACTATTTCTTCCCACATACAGACAAACTGGACAGGACTCAAGTGGCCCTGCCATACTGTCAGGTCCTGCCAGGAACAATCTGCTTAACGCTGCCTCTTGGATCCTCTCCCGTTCAATGTTTGAGCATATCTTATTTCCACAGTAGGGGCAGGACTCCTGGCTGCCTGCTTGGTGAGGCTGTCAGTGAAGGGTTTTTCTGATAGCTTCCCAATGCACATAGAAAGACCCCAAAGAAACCTCCGTTCTATGCACACACTGACAGGGACACACACAGACTAATACCTTTGCCAACATCTTCCTTTCCATCACTGTGTGGTATAGTGATGTGGTGATGGGAAGCTCGTCAATCAGTGACAAGTAAAACAAAGAACAACGGACACAAGTTGTGCTTGAGATGTTCTGGTTGGAAAATGTCTTCTCCATGTAGGCTTTTCTACCCAAGAGACAGGTCACAGAGAAACAGTGTTTTTAACAGGCAATTAGAACAAACCACAGGTGACCTGGCATAGCATTGGCCATAGTCCAGCTTGGAGCAGAAATCTTCAGAGGTCCCTTCACATCAACTTTTCTTTGTGTCTGTGATGGATGTGAATGGAGAAGGCATTGGTTTCCCTTTTGCTCAATAACAAAGCTTGGATGCATGCTTTTTCTTTATTGCCTGCTCTCCTTGGTCCACTCATAGATTTCAGCTCTTGTAGAAACCTCTTTTGTGTAAAATGTAAAGATTACATACACAGACTACAGAGAATTGATGTACCTTGATTTAGGCAGGTCCTCAGTCCGTGCGAGAATCTCTCAACACTGGGCCCCAGAAATGGGCTGGTTCCCACTCTGACCAAGCTTGACCAGGAAGAGGCATTGGTGTGTTTCTGTATGTTTATGGTAGAAACCCTTCAAGAAGCTTTAAGCTACTGCATTTGCTCAACAAATACATTTTGTCCCTTCCTTCTTGAGTGAAGTATGCCCAGACAGCTAGAGCATAGGACAGAAAGAGCATGGAGCAGCTCACAGAAGCAAAGGGAGATTAGTCTTTCCCACACCCCACAGAGCCATGAATAATCCCAGGTAGCTTCTCACACCCAATAGCTCCTTACCTAAATCACAGCTTGAAGTCTGAACTCCCTTTACAGCCGGAGAAACAGCCACTGGTGTTTTCCTCTGCCTGGGACAAAATGGTCTCTGAGGTGAGAGGTCTCTCTTCCTTATCAAGGAGATCAGATGAGTTCCTTAGGGAAGAAATATTTAGTTTTCTAAAGTCAGGAGAGGGATCCACATGATCAAAGCAGGAGACCGAGACTCCCCAGCTGTTGGGAAAGATCAAGATGTGATCCTGCTTTGACCATAACATTGCCCATTGGAGAATGGGTAGATTTGGATGAGCAGATGGTTAATACTTACTTCTTCTAACTTCCCTGGGAGCTCTGGTTGTGTCTTATCAAAGGCCAGTGGTTATGCACAACTTTCCTTCTGTTGAACAGTCCCTTCGTGGTGTCCCAATTCCTCTGCTGATAGTTCCAGGAGTCCTCTGCTGACTTGTCCCTCTGGAGACCTCAGCAGCAAGCCATGTCAGTGCTGAGGTGCAGGCAGGGGACAGCAGGAGATGAGGGAATGCAACGACAGCTTTATGCAGTGTGTTCTGACCCTCTGTGCTCAGTTTTATTTGCTGAGATGCTGTAAAAAGAAAACATTGAGAAAAGTCCAACTGCTGGCTGGAAGATGCACATAAAAATGGTACCTCCTTACCTAGCCCACCAGCTTCCTGGTGCATCAGGCTGAACCGATGTGGTAGTGACAGGAATGAAATCTTGCTGCTCTGCATGGCTCACAGCTCTGCAGATCTGGGCTGGCTACAGGGGATGCTGCTGGGATGATGCATTTTGTGGTGAATCATCAAAAAGAGCAACCTGCACTTAACACATGTGGTAAAAGCCAGGGACCAGCCACATGCTTATGAGTACAGAAAAACAACTGGTACTTTCCCCTTTTACATCCATCCTTTCCTTCTTGAATATTGAGGTGCAGGGGTGGGAAATGAGAATGTGAGCTAGGACACCCACAGAAGGACTGGCTCTGCTTGGCTAACTAGTGCTCATACGCCATGAAGGTGAGTTTTTCTCCCAAGCAGGTCCAACGCTATTGTAAAGGAAGGTCTTTCCCTGGAACTGCATGAAGCCTTGCCCTTCCTTTGTATAGCTGTGCAGTTAAGAAAGACTCATAGCTGCCCTCTGGTAAATTTACAGTGGTTCTTCATGAGTGTGATTGTTCTTTCCAGCTGTTTGAGCTCAAGTATAACCAAGGAACACCAGCTCTTTAGTAAACTTTGGTGATGCAAACAATATTCACTTCGAGTTGAAAATCTCTCCAATAGACCTGGAGAAATGTAGAAACATCACAGAATCCCAGACTGGTTTGAGTTGGAAAGGACCCTAAAGCTCATCCAGCTCCAAGGCCTGCCACAGGCAGGGACGCCTTCCACTGGAGCAGCTTGCTCCAAGCCCCTGTGTCCAACCTGGCCTTGAACACTGCCAGGGATGGGGCAGCCACAGCTTCTCTGGGCACCCTGGGCCAGCGCCTCAGCAGCCTTCCCTCACAGGGAACAGCTTCTGCCTCAGAGCTCAGCTCAGTCTCCCCTCTTCTGGCAGGTTCAAGCCGTTTCCCTTGGCCTGTCCCTACAGGCCCTTGTCCAAAGCCCCTCTCCAGGTTTCCTGCAGCCCCTTTAGGCACTGGAGCTGCTCTCAGGTCTCCCCTTCAGGAGCCTTCTCTTGTCCAGGCTGCCCCAGCCCAGCTCTCTCAGCCTTGCTCCAGGGCAGAGCAGCTCCAGCCCTCGCAGCATCTCCATGGCCTCTTCTGGACTCACTCCAACAGCTCCAGGTCCCTCTTGTGCTGCTGCCCCAGAGCTGGATCAGGGCTGCAGGGGGGTTCTCCCCAGAGCACAGCAGAGGGGAAGGATCCCCTCCCTTGACTGCTGCTCACGCTCTGGGGGTGCAGCCCAGCTCAAGGCGGTTTCCGGGTTGCAGAGACTGTAGAATCCTATAATCAGCCAAATATGTGATCTCTAGGACTGTTGAGGTTACTTATTTTCAACTCTGCATCCTAAGAGAGCATCTGCAGGAAAACGTCATGACTAGACCTTCACAGAAGGGCTACAGCATGAAGGGCTGAGTAGGTGCTCACTGAAGCCAGATTTATCCCAGGGAACCTTTTGTGCAGTGGAACAAGAGATGGTAAAAATCTGAATCTCAGTTTCCTACTGAGCTGATGCGCTGGAAGGGTATCTGTTAGCTTTAGCTTGCATGCATTTGATGTGGAATCCTTGCAAACAGAAAGTGGGAGGCACCCTGGGTGAGAGCAGCTGTGAGAGTTCACAGTTCTGAGTGGCAGGAGAGTGACAGGAGAGTGGCAAGGGAAAGACAATGGGCTTGAGAGACATCTCCTACAGCCTCTGAGAGCCAGGAGGCGAGCTCCCAGGGGGTCAAGAAGGACAGAGACCACAGCTGCTGGCAGTTCCTTAGAGAAACGATCTGAAGGATACAGGTAAAAAGTAAGGAAACACAGCAAATAACCAAAGCAGCTGAATCCTGA
Source organism: Agapornis roseicollis (assembly GCA_002631895.1). Taxonomy (NCBI): domain Eukaryota; kingdom Metazoa; phylum Chordata; class Aves; order Psittaciformes; family Psittacidae; genus Agapornis; species Agapornis roseicollis. The sequence goes on from NDXB01001057.1 coordinate 97,514, forward strand.
ACTCTTCACTGGTTTGAAACTCAAGAAGAAAAAATAACCTGAATAACTATGTCTGAGCAGGAGATAAAAGAAGAGTAGAAAGGCCTGGGTCAAACTCAGAAAGAGTAAGTCTCAAAACCAGTTACAACAGCCAGAGAGTAAGTGACAGCAGAGTCTTACTTGCCTGCCTGGGCACATGCACTTTACCCACACTGAGAAGCACTTATGGGCAAGTTTATGATCCAAAGCTGTGTTCCATGATGCTGGCCAGACACAGAGAGAGGATTTGTCAGCCCCCCTTGCCAACACAGGGTCAATAGTGCCACTGGTTGCTCACTTCAAAGCCCTTTCAGGACCCCAAAGCTGAGAAAGACCCTGCATCATGCAGACCTGCATGCCAGTATAATCCAGCACAGGAGCTGCAGCACAAGTCGAGGTTTGCCTAAGGCTACTGGGTACACCTCCTGGAAGCAGTTCAGTTAAAACCTGACTCAGTCCCCATCTGGATGCTTGGAAATGAGTTTTGGTGGGTGAGACTGGCTGATTGCTGAACGCTTGTGCAGAGATGTGTGTAAGTCAATGCCGACCCAGAAAACTGGCAGGAGAGTGGCAGTGATGCTCCCTTCTGGCTCTGCTTGTATCTCTTTCTGTTTAGTTCAGGATTTATGGAGATAAGTCCCATTTTACATGAAATAAGGAGATCTGAACCATATGGTGTGCAGGTTCACATCACATCTTGTGGCACAGATCTGCAGGGAAACTTCCGCGAGTCTTAAACCAAATCGTTTGGAGGTGGAGGTTACATCTTATGGAAGAGGCAGCTCAAAGACAAACAAGGACAGAGGGTAGATGACACAATATCTATGCAACAGAGCCAGCACCAAGTGATTTTACATCTCCCTCTCTGACATCCCTGCATCACCACCAACCCCTGGGACACAGGCGCTGTAACTTCTGTTCTGGGCACTGTGAAATGAGGCACAGGGAAGGGAGATGACTCAACCCTTTTTCAGGACATCAAAGTGAGGGAAAGGTCTCCTGGTTTCCTAAATTGAACTTTAACCACTAGATCTTTCTTCTGGCCTCTGTGTCCCTTTGGATCAATAGAGGTTTTGCAGAGGAAAATGGTCTTGATGAACCCATTTCTGTGTATGGCATCTTCAGAGCCCGGTGCAGCTTTTGTCGATGGCAGACAGAAATTGATGTCCCAGGCACAGCACTTTGTGGGTGTACTGGGTCTGGTGGGATAAAGGTAATTATCCTCACAGCAGCCGTGTTTTGGATTTGTGACTAAACCAGTGTTGATATCACACTGATGCTCTGGCTGTTTCTGAGCAGTGTTTATGTTGGCTTGAGAGTTTTCCTGGTTCCCATCCTGGCCTTGGACATGGGGTGGGAAAGAGGCTGGGAGAGATCAGAGCCAGGACTGACCAAAGAGATGCTCTAAACTTTGTGATGTCAGCAATAAAAGCTGAGGGGAAGGAGGATGAAGGTATCCATATAGGATGGATATGTTGCTTGTCTCTCTAAGTAAACGTCACATGGAGCGAGCCCTGCTCTCCAGGAAGCAGCTGGACATCCAGCTGGAGTGAATGAATGCTTCACTTCCATTCACTACCTCACAGCTTTGTTTCACTTCTGAACTGCCTTTACCCTGACCCATGAGTTTTCTCACTTTTCCTCTTCCTATTGTGTCCCCCATCCTGCTGTGGGGAGGGAGTGAGCAAACAGCTGTCTGGGTGCTTAGCTGACGGCCAGGGTCTACCCACCACAGTGGGCCTACAATATACAGCCTTCAGGCTGAAAAAGCATCCCTACATGCTGAGACCACAGTGAGTGCTGTCATCCCTCTTTGAAAGATGGGGAGCTGTGGAGTAATGATCTGATGCAGAGCAAGGCAGGGTGAGCTCCTCTTGAGCACCAGGTACACACCAACTTCCATCTGTCCATGAAGCATCATCTGCATCAATAACACGTGTTTAGATAATTGGTCTCAGTTCCTAAAAGCATGGGGACCACTGAGATAGAAACATAAAATGGTTTGGGCTGGAAAGGACGTTAAACCTCATCCAGTTCCAAGCCCTGCCACAGGCAGGGACCCCTTCCACTGGAGCAGTTTGCTCCAAGCCCCTGTGTCCAACCTGGCCTTGAACACTGCCAGGGATGGGGCAGCCACAGCTTCTCTGGGCACCCTGGGCCAGAGCCTCAGCAGCCTTCCCTCACAGGGAACAGCTTCTGCCTCAGAGCTCAGCTCAGTCTCCCCTCTTCTGGCAGGTTAAAGCCATTGCCCTTGGCCTAGCCCTACAGGCCCTTGTCCAAAGCCCCTCTCCAGGTTTCCTGCAGCCCCTTTAGGCACTGGAGCTGCTCTCAGGTCTCCCCTTCAGGAGCCTTCTCTTGTCCAGGCTGCCCCAGCCCAGCTCTCTCAGCCTTGCTCCAGAGCAGAGCTGCTCCAGCCCTCGCAGCATCTCTATGGCCTCCTCTGGCCTCGCTCCAACAGCTCCACATCGCTCTTGTGCTGTTGCCCCAGAGCTGGATCAGGGCTGCAGGGGGGTTCTCCCCAGAGCACAGCAGAGGAGCAGGATCCCCTCCCTTCATCTGTGCTCATGCTTTGGAGATGCAGCCCAGCACGTGGAGGGGTTCTGGGCTCAGGTGCACACTGAAGCTGGGTCATGTTCAGTTTTTGCAGCTCCCATAGCACCAGGGACAGGTTAAATGTGGTTAGTCTGCATCTCACCAGGATGGGCCTGGGACCTGCTTTGACGTGAGGACACAGACCAGGTCTGTTGTTCCTACTTTAAAAACCACCCCTGGCATTCTTTACCCTCCTCCCTACAGAAGAACAATACTAATGAAAAACAGAATTGGTGTGTTACCTGAGAACATGACTTGTTCAAAGTCATCAATCCATGGGCTTTTGGGTTATGGATTTTCACATGCAAAGTCCCATCGATTTCCTATGGATCAATAGGGAGAAGCCAAGCAAAGAGGAGAAAATCCAGAGAATGATTTATCAGCCTTTGTCACTCAAACAATCTCTCCCCATACGAACATCTCCTGTGTGAAGTATTTGTTCAGCTTTAATACAGTGACAGCGTCTGCTTTTACGTGTACCTGGCAAGCCCAGGCCCCTCACAGGGGGCAGGAAGGTGTCCAAGACCTTGTAGAACTCCTCTGAGAACAGGGAAAGGTTTTGTTTTCCAGCTCTTGTGATGTGTTGCAGCTGCCCACTGACTTTTTGTTTCCATCCTTGGCACACAGAAGAATTTCATCACCACACTCTTTATCATGGAAACATGTCACTCAGTGGCATTCGTACATACTGTTCACATCAAATCAGAAGGTTGGCTCGAAACCCCTGCAGGGATGGGACCCTTCCAATTGAACCTGCCTCCATAGGTTTGGTGCTGGGCTGAACGCAAAGCCAGAAGGAGACCAGTTTTTTTCAGACAGGTTTTCAGAGCCGACAGAAGATGCATGGAAGCCTCCCAAGAACCGCCTACCCCATGAGATGCTCACCATTCAGGATGTTGGCAAACTTGTCAGATCAGAAGGTTTTGCAAGATGCCAGCCGCTCAGGGCCAGAAGTGTTCGTGAAGTTTTGGGGACTGTCAGCTTTGCACTGAAGAGCTACCTGAGGCAGCCGTATGGCCGAACACCAAGCGCTGAAATGAATCTAGGTCTTCCTCAGGCTCTGACGCCCGCTGCTCTCTTTCCCTGCTTGGGATTTGGAAAGCCAGACCTGGAACAGGATGTGATTTGCTCATGTTGGTCTGCGTGATGCCAGCTGAGGCTACTGGCAAATTCTGCTCACTGAAAAATCATCTCATGTAGATGAGGGTCAGATGATTAACTTTGATGAATCTTGCCACAGCTGAAATTACTGCCAGTGCTAGGTATGAGAAGGAAACATTGGCAGAGCTGCCTCCCTGCCATGGGAAGGATCTCTTCTCCTCCTGGAAAGTGAAGCAGGGGTGCTATAGCAGCTTTAGCTGGACTCCTCAGCAGTGATGAGAGAGCAGGGTTTAGTTTCAGTGCTGCTTGCCTTTCCTTCTGAAGTACTTATACAAATGAAGTATTCTGCTTGTTAAAGGGGCCCTAGAGAGGAGACTTTCACCTGGAATAAACAGGTCAGCACCTGGCATTTCACAATGAACTGCCATGTATGAGGCAAGGGCAGTGGGGATGGCTGCATCTGATCACGGTTCTTCCCATCTGGTCAGCCACCCAGAAAGTGCCCTGGCAGAGGAACACCCTCTGGGGCTGATATCAGCAGTGAGGGATGGATAAGGCTAGGAGATGTGCCTCATCTGCCAGACCCAAAGCCCATGCCTGCCTGTCACCAGCTCTATGGAGTCATGGAAGGTCCTTTGGGAGACCAGAACAAGGGTGGATGAGTGTGATAGCTTGGTTAAGGTGCAAACCCTATGCAGATATCCCAGGTGAGGTTAAGGAGGTGAAGGAGGCTCCCTATCTGTTAATCAAGTAGTGTCTGAAAGGTGCAAACACAAGAGATGAAGGAAAAGATGTGCAAGATGACACCACAGTGTTCCCACGAGTCCGTGTAGACCTCCGGAAGCCTATGAAGCTGTTTTCAGGCTGCCTGAACCGCAGCCGCACAAGTGCTATTGGTTATGCTGCAGCAGCAAGCATTGGCTCGTTGTGACTCTAAGGAGCACTACCCCAAAGGGCTTCAGCTGACAACAACTTCCTGGAGGGCAGCCACGTGCAGTGACACCAGCAGTAGGTGCCACAGGGCCCTGCAGAAAGTCCTAACGCATCGGATGCTTGGAAAACCAGCACAGATGGGCAGGCCTGCTTGTGGGATGCTGAGAAGAGCAGGGACCCTGGTCTACGGGAGCACAGCAAGGCAGCATGTACCTGCTGCAGCCAAGCGCAGCTGGGCTCTCACAGCTTTTTGTGAAATATCAGCCACTTTTTGTGATGACACCAATCACATCTCCAGCCCGTTATCACACTAGGGGGACCCAGAGCAGAGACACAGATGAATCAACTCTAGATTTGCTTGCTCTAGCATGCCTCTTGCCAGTAGATTTCCATGGTTCCAAGAGCAAGCTAAAAGCTTAGTTCATTTGCTGAACAGATATATGCTCTACCGGATTGTCTGCGGTTGGAAATAGAACTCATCCAAAACTTCTAGGCTGGGCAGTTATCAGGAAGCCAAGATTTAGCTCATCTGCAAGTTTACTGGGCGCCAGGTATGAGATTAGGGGTGAGATTTTGTGCCCTGCTATGCAAGAAGACTGATGAGGCAAGGAGAACAATCTTCCCAAGAGTGTGATAGCCTCTCTAACAGAAACTGTGGCTTTACAATTGCAGAATGAGGTTTTGTGAAAGCAAAATGAAAATGTAATCTACTAGTGTGTTTACATACTTTGTGAGAGCAGTATCCCATCTACAGCCTGTGCCATAGCTGTTACAACCGAACCATCTAGATGAAGAAAGAAATTCATAAGCAGCCACCCTTCCCCTAGCTCATGTGCCAGAAACTTACCGATATTGAAAGGGATATGGACACTGCTGCACAAATATCCCTGTTAAAACCGATCTGCTGGGGAACAAAGAGCAACCTGCTGCAAGCAAATCAGAGACAGGCAGAGACAAGGCACTGATGGTTTCACCAGTGGTGATAGGAAACAGGCGTCCAGAAAGAACAGCCCACTTAGCTTGGAAGAATAGCACACAAAAGTCTTGGAGAAAGCCGAAGAGAAAGGGGTGAAATAATCTACAACCTGTAATTCCAGAAGTCATATAGGAAAGGTGAGTGTATCGGAAAAAGAATAGGAAAGCATACATACTGTGAGTTTCCTGGTGCTGCTCTGTTATTACGATAACGATAAAAGTGCATTTACATCAACCACAGCTTCTCTGGGCACCCTGTGCCAGCGCCTCAGCACCCTCACAGGGAAGAGCTTCTGCCTACGAGCTCATCTCAGTCTCCTCTGTTCTGGCACGTTAAAGCCATTCCCCCTTGTCCTGTTGCTACATCCCGCTCTGCAGAGGGGATGTGACAAGAGAAACATTCAGGCAAGATCTTACATTGTTTGGACACCCACTATGGAGACAACACAACTAATGACCAGACACATCATCTTGACTCAGCCATTCATCAGGGTGGAACTGTGAGATCGTTTCCTCGCTAGGATTCATCTCTCACCCTGCCTTTAGTCCCTCCTCTGTTTACAGTGTCCATTCCCCAAGGAAAGGGAACTGAGCCACTCAGCCCACACCACCTCCTGTGCTGTTGCTGTCAGTGCTGAGGTTCTCCTGAGGCTCACCATATCACATGTGCCAACTGCATCGGTGACAAGCCTGCTCTTTCATTACCTATAGGTATTGTGCTGACAGAGTGCAGCCTAGATCTTAGCCACAGCCTTTATGTGGCACTAAAAATAACAATGGAACAAACCTCAGAACAGAAAACAATGCAGAATGTAAGAAAATACTGTGGAAAGTGAGACCTGGCAGAAACAATCCTGAAGAAACCTTCTTCTAGAAGGAGCTGTGACCCGGTGTCACTGGGGAGGCAGAATCTCTCATAAGCTTTCTGGAGCAGGGGATGCATCTGTCCCAGCCTGCTATTGGCTTTATGGAAATGCACAATCATTAATAACAACCGGTAAGGAGGATTCTGGAGAGCCTCCTCCTGCACAGCTGCGACTGCAGCACACACACGTCAGCACTCGCCTCAGACAGGAGGGAAAGCAGCGTCTGATGGATCTGTGAGAGCAAGTCCAGGCTGGAGTATCAGCAACTATTTAATCACTCAGGTGGTAAATGGGAAGAGGATGCTGTGGAGCATCCAAACAAAGACCATCCACTCACCTCTATAGCGGTGAAGATGAGCTGCTGTCTGGGCAGCAGACGCGTCCCCATGGAGTTGCAGCAAGATGGGAGAGAAGCGGCAAGCTGCACATCATTCAGAGCTGCAATGACAAGAGAGAGGATGAGGAAGCTACAGCTGTGACCACAGAAAGGCCTGGCACAAAGTCCCAGCATCTGGGAAAGGAAATGCTGCTGGACCTTGTGCTTCAGCTCTCTCCTATTTTGGCAGCATCACGGTGAACCAGTATGGTGTTGCCAAAGGATGGAGACACATTGAAAGGAGAGAGGGAGATCCACAGGAAAGGCAAAACCAGTGCCTTTGGGATGAATCAGTATTTCTTCACCACTTTGCCCAGTGGAAGGAGGTCCTGCTGCTATGCAAAAGAGATCAGCAGCATGTGAATATGCAGTGCTCTAGTACAGTCCAGGAAGGAGCCCAGTGGTTCCTCAACCACAGTGGTCTACACTCACCCCACAAGGGTGCAGTGCCCTGCAGTGCTGATAGGATCACAAGCACTGTGCTGGTGGGGCCATGGGAACACAAGCTTGCATGGCTACATTGGAGGCACTGCCCAGTCACCCATCCGGGCTGGCTGCATCCATGGCCAGGAGGTTGCCTACTCCAGACTGCAGCTTTGTCACTCTCCATTATTTAATTGATCATTTATCATGCCATTCCAGACAGAGAAGAGTTCCTCTTCACACCACTGTTTGTTCCCTGTCACATAGTCAATTCCCCAATCCAATACACCAGTTGTACTCTTATTTTATGAACCATACCTTAGGGCCTAATTAATGCAATTAATCAAACTTTTACTTAGGCAGCATATCTTCAGTTCTCTGCTGACTGTCTGCTTGGACAGCTGGGTGTGTTGTCTGCATAGTATTCATCATCTTAAGCCATTACAATGCTCTGGAGTGCACTGAAGAGTATGGGGAGGGGACTTTTGGTAACAGCTTTTGTGATCAGGTTTCAGAGACACTGAGGGCAGATTCTGCTCAGTCTGAAGTCATTCACCACCAAGAGAAAATTCAGCAATTCAGCACCAAGGAGCTGAGGTAATGGAGAAGTGAGAATGGAGAACCAGGCTCTCAAAACCAGGTCCCTGTTCCACCTGGAGCATGCCTGCAGTCCCCACAGAAGGTGCTCATCCATCAGCACAGCCTCCATCTGCCCGGGGAGTCACTGGTCAGCAACATGCCTGAAGCCAGATTGCATGCGGGGCATGCCATAGAACTGAGGATCCTGCTGGGGCCGTGCAAGCTGGGCAGGAAGATGATGTTTGCTCTAGTGGAAGGTGTTCCTGCCCATAGCAGGGGGTTGGAACTGGATGAGCTTTAAGGTCTCTTCCAATCCAAACCAGTCTGGGATTCCATGGTACTTCAAGCCCCCCTACTTCTCCACCATCAGTACTCCACACGGGAAACCTCTACACCCATGGGATGCAGAGGGAGGTGAAGGTAACTAGCTTACAGGAAAGATGGACCCCCATAGGGTCTGTGTGCTGACTTCCTGGTGTCTTTCTGGAGCCTAGGATCTACTTACTGATCACAGATTTAAAGTGGTATTTCAAAGGAACTTTTGACATGTAGCCCATTGTAAACTTGAGCAAGTGTCCACTTACAAGGAAAAGCTCCTTGGAAATTTCTCTTCATTAATGTTATTGAAGAACATAGACATTTGCAGGTCACTCTCCACAGCAGATGAAAATCTAATGATATATAACAGTGATTTTGTGACTAAAAATTCCATGAAATGGAGTAAACTGTCAATTGGGACAATTCTCTATGAAGCCATTTAACATCTGATATCCCCAAAGATCACTTGCAAAAGACCCAAGTAACCTTTCCAAAAAACCAAATGACTTTGTTCTCTTTAATTATCTATCAGAATCTAGAAAATGACTTATAAAGGAGGTTTGCCACCAAACCCATGTGTTATCCTCCATCCCCTCCTGAAAATAATGAATAGACGAATGAAGAAGAAAATCTGAAGCCTCTTGGAAATGAAGTGAACACTTGGTTGAGTTGTGACTCACTGATAGGATGGACCTTGGTGCAGTCATGATTATCAATAAACTGTATGTCCAGCCCTCAACCTGACATTCAAAGATGTCAAGGTTATCTCCAACATCTGTGAATACTTAAAAATGTGCCAGGACTCTCTATTACGTTGAGTGCTTATCAATCAGAAAGCACTGATCAAATATTAACACCAGGGATCACAGAAAGTACTCAAAGATATTTATAGTGTTTCCCCAAAACTGGCATCCATTCCACTGTCAAAACAAGAGTAAAAAGAGCTCTTTCCATATCTGGCAGGTTTTATAAGGGAGAACTTTAAAGAGCCAAGCAAAATAGAGTCATAGCTAAAACCAGTCAAAATGTGTTGCGTCACCGCTTCACAGCATTTCAAGACTGAACTCTGTAATGTGGCAAACCAGACAGGAGGACACTTCAGACAAGAAGCAACAGCTACAAGCCCAGGATGTCTGCTGTGTGTCTGCACCCAGCCTAGCAGTGTAGCACTTCTCAACACTTCAGGAGTTATAAACTAGAAAACATAGGACCCCCTATCACACTTGGCATGGAAGAGGCCAAGCTGATGTTCATTGATCATGACATAGTTGTGTCCTTTGTAAAACAGGGTGGGCATGCGTTTGACAACATCCTGGCTGCCTCAATAAACCTGGTGAGCCATTCATGGAAACCCTCCAGTGACTAAACATGCACCTCTAGGATTTTTCCTCTAATACCAAAATCACAGAATTCCAGACTGGTTTGTATTGGAAAGGGACCTTAAAGCTCATCCAGTTCCAACCCATTGCCATAGGCAGGGACCCCTTCCACTGGAGCAGCTTGCTCCAAGCCCCTGTGTCCAACCTGGCCTTGAGCACTGCCAGGGATGGGGCAGCCACAGCTGGGCCAGCGCCTCAGCACCCTCACAGGGAAGAGCTTCTTCCAGTGGTCACAGAATTTTCCACACTATCCCCTGTGGCTAGGTGAGACCTGCTGCTCATGGACAGGAGCATCCACTTGCAACAGAATGTGTGCTCACCAAGCAGCCCTACCTGTTACCATTTGCTAGCATCTCTGAAATACAAACATCAGATAACTACAACTGGGAGGATATGGAGAGATGGAAGAACTATGACAGTCCATGGACTAAGAAGAGGCAGTTCTTAAGACATCACTTGCCAGAGCTTTAAGAAGCTGTTCCAGTTTTAACAGGTAGCTTTGCAAACTGTCAGTCCATTGTGGCATAATGTCACTGCATATCCAGCATAAGAATCACCTACAAACTTCCAAAGCCATGATATGTGTGACACCATGAATTTCTGGGGTATACTGCAAACACTTGGTTATCCCTGAGAGGCGGCTGCTGTGTAGTTATGGGATACAGTTGAAAAAGCAGCCTGAGCTGGTAGGTGAAGCCACACATGCACATTATTTTACAAAGTTCATAAGAAGCCAAAGCAGTTACTGCTTGTGTTCAGCATTAATAAACTTACTATGACAAGCATTTAGTTAAGCCTAATTTTAAAAGATATACTACTGTCTGGAAACTCAGCTTCTGCTCAGACCAAAACCAACATATGTGACAGCAGTATGATATAATAATGATGTCATAGTGCATCGTTTTAAAGGAGCTTAAATCAGTCACTCTGGGGCTTGGTCCATCACTGTGCTTGGCCCACCATGTTATCAGCAGCCAGACCGCCCTAATGCTGGAGAACTCTGACTGAAGCAACAGAATGGAGAAAGATTCTGGGGTGTTTCAGCACTCCATTGTGAAGGAAAAATAATGTAGTTCCCACCAGTAATGGGATAGATGTTGAGGCTAGCTATGGATTAGGGAAATTTATCCATCTCTTAGAATATAGACATTGAGGAACAGCCATAACTAGATCTAGGCTTTGATGAACCCACTGCTTGGCATCTTAATGAAAACAGGAGCTGGGAGACAAACATTTGATGCAGCCAAGTACAGCCTAATGCAGATGTCCTGAAGGAAGGGGGCAGAAGAACACACACCATGGTGCTCTGTTGTTGCATTTGAGGCTACGCTATTTCTGCCTCTTCCTGTTCTTTCCCTTCACCTCCTGTCTTCAGTTGGACATGAAACCTGATGGAAACCAGTTGGTTTCCCCCAGAGATGATGGCTGTGATAGTCAAGGTCAATTCCAGTTCTGGAGTGCAAAACTAAAGATTCTTCCCCTCACACCATCTCTTTTTCCAGAGGTATAAATGTGATCACCTTACCTAGGGCAGTAGTAGAAATGAAAGTGATGGATGTCAAAGATGAGGAGGGCACAATGTCACTGAGGACACAGCCTAAAAGACAGTAGGCAGAGACTGTTTGGGTCTGGGGGATATCTGTCAGCCTCTCTGTGGAGCCACAACCATCTAGACAAATGCCATCTACTGATGACATGTCTTCTGTAGACTTCAGAGCATGTTCTGCCATGGGAGGACTAAGAGCAAGAACAGTCAGGCTGACAGGAATGCTTTGGGAAAGGAATCCAGGTGCCCTGAGACCTTGGTACCATTAACACAGGATCTTTGCAGAGCACAGTCTTACCCCATAAACATCATGTCTCCAAGTAGATATGCACTTCAGTAGTTTATACTCAGCAAGCAGCCAGTGTTAAATCTGCATCCCACAGTGGTGACAAAGACCATTTGGCACCCAGCACCTTTCAGGCAAGGCCCTGAGCACTAAAACCACAGATTCTATTTGCCTCATTTGCATTATCCCAGGCCGGATACCGATGTGGGTACCTTTGCCTAGGTTACTTGTGTGGGATCAGAAACCAAAGCACTGACGTGCTGCAAGGCAGAGGCTGGAAGCTCCCCACAGTGCTCTCACTGATGGGCAAAGTGGAGTTTTGTGGGAAGTTCCCATCTCGCAGGTATTTCCTCGCAGTCAGACCCCCACTGCAATCCAAGCTCCAGGACTCTCAGGTAGCAGATGCTCCCTGTAGGGCTGGGGCAAAAGATTCACCAGGGCACATGGGAGTCTCTAGAATAACCAGCACCACCGAACCACGAGGTATGGGAGGGAAATCTCCAGAAGGGAAGCTCTGCAGAAAGAGCTTTGCCTTTTCCTTGTTACTGCCAGTAAATGAGCTGTCTTTTCAGCTGCTTATTACCAGGCACCCAGACAACATCTGCATAGCCTGAGTAATTACACGATAGCAAGAGCCCAGCCCCACCTTGGGAAGCCTTGCCATGGCTGCCGGTTACAAAGGGTGGGCAGAGATTTCCAGCTCACGTCTTCAGATGCTCTGGAAGAAATGAGCTGTCCTTACTGGGAACCATCTTGTGGCAGTCTCGCAGCTCCTCAGCATCCCCTCCCCAGCAGCTCATCAGTCACAGTCTGACAAAAGCGGGAATGCCAAGGGATGGCGCACCCCAAAGATCTCCACCCCAGTGCCACAGGAGCCGAGCTCCGGATCAAGGATGCATCATCATCAGTGTTAGCAGCTCAGGGATGCAGGAGAGGCAAAGCTGCTATGGCAGCACCCCACTGAGCTGACACCAGCCCTGCTTCTGCCCCCCCCCCCCCAACCCCACAGCCCTGGCCCCCCCCAAAGGCTT
>NDXB01001057.1:109994-120217 GCA_002631895.1 Agapornis roseicollis
CCCCCCCCCCCCAACACCAGAGCTCTGGCTGCTCCCAAAGGCTTTGGTGGTCTTTCCATCGGTTCAGCCAGCTCTGGCTCAGCCCCGGAGGGACCAGGTTTCCGATGACTCACGGTGCTGGCCAGGGTGAGATCATAGGAAAAGCGGCCAGTGTAGCCCTTTCCATGAAGGAACGCACCAGGCAGGCGCCTGGCAGGACCTGGGTACAGGCGAGGGATGCACAGGCGTCTCCAGGCTGGACACGTGAAGCAAGCCAGGTCCTTGGCTCTGCTGCGTGCAGCTCCCCTGCAGTGTGGAACTGGCTCCCTTGGAGTACGGAAAGCTGCCTGGGAACTCACAGGGTGACTGCCCTTGGGAAAGGTGGTACGGGATCCAGGGGATCCCACACCCCTACCACATTGCCTCATTTCTTATGGTTTCCCTGGTCCTGAAGGAGTCAAATCTCTTCTGGGGTAAGAGAGGGAGGCCCCTGCTGCTGCTTGTGTGGCTGGGGGTAGCTGTGGGAAGCATGGCACATCCCTACCACAGCATCTGAAGTGACAGCAGCATGTGCCAGAGGTGCCTGGGCTAACCCTGGCTTCCCCTTGCTTCCAAGGCACTGACACCAGCGTCACCACATCAGGCTGGGATGAAGGACCCCACAGGGATGCAGGCCATGTTTTCAGCCTGGCTTTTCCAGGAGTTTGAAGCCTGACCACCTCAGAGGGCTTTGGCCAAGCAGTCTCTTGCTCCCTGAAGAGCAGTGCTGCGTGATCAAGGACAGGTCGTGTGTGGGAGCACACATGATTTATGGACAAGCCTGACCATACTCCTCCCTGCAGGACACCTCCCTGGTATTGCTCTTTTGCAAACAATGTGGTTATTTTCTCTCCCTTCACCTCTCACACCATTTTGTCCCTACTGTTCCAGTTCAGAGATATGTTCCCAGATGGCCACAGAAGCCTTAAGTACACACAAAGCACAGTGTTCAGAGGAGGGAGCTGCAGGAACCATGATCTCACCACTGCCTAGGGGATGCTGAGAGCCCCAAAACCACCAGCATGGCCTCCCCAGTGGCTCTGGCAAGGCTAGGATGCAGAGGCATCTGTGCCACATGGCCATAGGCATAAAGAACTCAGACTAGTGGGGATTTGCTGTTTCAGCCCTGCCCCATGGAGCTGGGTGGGTACGGAGGCAGGAACAGCGCTGGCAGGGGGCTCGGGCAGGGTTGCAGGATGGCGTTCACACTCACCCCGCAGAGCCAACATAAACCAATGGGGTCAGGGGCCTGTCCCTGCGGAAATTGCCTGGCAAGGACTGCGGAGGGCAGCCGCCGCTCGCTCTCCATTAGCATTCAGCGGCACTGCCACGGCGCAGAGGAGAAAGGCACCCTCGTAAACATGAGGAGAGGAGATAAAAGCACTTAGCGCAGGCGGGGGAGCGGGAGGCAGCGGCGCCCGGGCTGGGCTGGCCTGGTCTGGCCGGCTCCTTGTCGGGCTCCCGCAGTCTCCTTGCAGCCCTCCGCGCAGCACCGCGGCCGGGTTGCGCCCCAGCGCCGGCGCCCGCGGAGCCGCGGCGACGCCTCACGGCACTGGCACAAGTTCCCCAAAGGTTAATTGATGCTGCAGTGCTGCAGCCACCCCGCGACAGCCGCCTGCCTGTCAGCTCCTGCGCAGGAGCCTCGCCTCCCTCCGCAGCATCCTTCCCATGGGAACACACGGCCGGAGCTGGGCAGCGGGCTGAGAGATGGGGCTGCTGGTGCTGCTGGTGCTGCAGCACTCAGGTGCCTCCTGGGAGGGATCATCATCCCCATAGTCCCTCCTGCTCCCATCCCCAGGGTCTGGCAGGCTCTGAGCCTTGCATCCCTCTGACAGGAGAAAGGACAAGCAACGCCAAAGCCTGCCAGTAATGCTCATGCTGTCTCCCACCTCACTGTGATGGTCTGGATGGCCCAGAGCCTTCCATCCCCATATTCCCTGCCTCAGCAGCAGTGGTAGCCACTGATGCTAAAAACCTGATGGTAAACCCCACAGTGCGTCTCTAGATACTTTCAGTGGCTGCAGAGCAGGTCAGCAGTGGTGTTTAACCCAAGTGAAGACAGAGGGTGAGATTCAGCACATAGTCTGTGCCAGTTATACCCCATCACTCCAGACCCCTTGCATCCCCTTGGTACCCAGTGATGAGGTGGTGCAGAGATCCCCTCTCCCCCTGCCATTTGCTTCCTCAGAGCTGTAAAATAAATAGCAGTGGCCTTTCCCTGTCTCATCAGGAAGATCTTCCTTTGTTCTTCCCTTAGGGACTGACAGCATGCCCATCAGAGACAGATCGTTACGCTACAAAGTCCAGCAGGCTCCTCCCCACAGCAAACAAGGTTAAAATTCAAACCCCACTGGGGTCTACGTGTGATGCTGATCATTTATATGAGCACACTGCCCTGAGCAAGGCACTGCACCTACTGGAGATGAACCCATCTCTGGGAGCTCACAGCCTTGCCTGGAGACAAAGGCCAGACTGAAGATGAGCTACGATCTCCAGCAGCCCAAAGCAAAACATGGTTTCATAAAAGCACCCTGGAAATTGAGTGGGAAACCATGTTTTGCATCACTTAACCCAGTGACCAAAGCCAGAATTGAGGAACAAAGACACTCATGCATCAGCAGGCTCAGGTGTGCATGCTAGCTGCAGGCTTGTGCTGCACAGCAGCACCCAGCACTCCCCATCACCCAGCTGCATCTCTCCTCTGAAGGGCTGCTGGGTGCACTGGTGAATGCAGCAGTCACTGTGGCCATGCCAGAGGATGCTGAGGGCTGCAGGGGTACAGCCTGTGGTCCCAGGCACAGGCACCTGAATGGAAGGCTCCCTCGCCTTTTACATCCATGGCAACTACAGAGAATGGCAAATTCCCTCTGCTAGCACACAGAGCCTTCCAGCATGGGCCAGCAAAACTGCATCCCTGGCCAGGCAGCGAGCTCCCAGCACAGGAGCAACTTGACATGGGTCCTGCAGTGTCCCCATCCAGTGCCAGCACCTTCACAGAGACACCCACCTCACCCTCCCTCTGGCTCCACTCTCCCCTGGGCTTTGCAGCAGAGCAGTGCTGAGATAGCCTGGCAACGCTGGCCACTGGGATAGGAAACTCTGCAAAAGAAGCTTTGTAAACTAAACAAATATCAGTCGAGGAGCCAGCTTCTTCCCTCTCCTTTATACTCACAGTGCAGTCTGGCAGGGACCGGTACATGCACGGACAGGCTGAGGGGTGCAGCTGGCACTGGGAGGAACTTGGTTTCCTGTTGGACCGCACTCAGCTCTGGGGCAGGATGATGCAGCTCTTTAACAGGGCACAGAAAGGTTTTGCAGCAAGAGACCCAAGCCGTTTGAAAGGGCACAGAGCAGTGAGCAACCTGAAAAACCATAGGATCACAGAACAGCTTGGGTTGGAGGGGACCTGCAAGGCTCACCCAGTCCAACCCCCTCCAATGAGCAGGGACATCTTCAACTAGATCAGGTTGCCCAGAACCACATCCAGCCTGGCCTGGAATGTCTCCAGGGATGGCTCATCCACCACCTCTCTGGGCAACCTGTGCCAGGGTTCTACCAAATTCCCAGGATTTTACAAAAATCACCCCAGAGAACTAAACTCAGCTTCAGCTCCCACAGGCCACCAGATCACTCAAAGGGCCAGGGCCATTTCCCCATAGCAGAGCTGCTCCAGCCCTCAGAGCACCTTCATTGTCCTCCTCTGGACTCCCTCCAGCAAGAAGACGCTGGAGCCCACATTGCTTTGATAAAGGAGACAAAGGTTTGAATTACTTGACACAGCATTGGGCAGAAACAGGCAGATGAACTATTACTACAGTGTGGCCAGCATGTATATCCATGTTTTGGGATATAAGTTTACCCAGAGACATACAGGTTCCTGCAAGGCAGGGAAAAAATGTCACAGGACAATCTACAGCACTAAAGTCAGGAGGATGCTCTGGCATCCTGATTTCAGTTTCTAAGTACATGGGAGCTGCAGCAATAGCCTGTTAGGACTACAGGAAGAAATGAAGTGCTACTTTGTACTGGGGAAACATGAGGAACTCAGCCTAGAATATGATGCTACAAATCATATGTGACTCAATTAGGGCAACGTTACTAGCTCTCTCTCCACCAAGCAGAAGTGGTCTGATGTGGCTCAAAGCCATCTTTCCAAAGCAAAGGTAAGCTCACCTCCCTGAGTATCTGATTCCCATTTGTTTAATTTGCCTCAAAGGATGCTTCTGGAAAGAAGAATGGTAAAAGAGGAGGGGGAACACCCTTCCTTCATATTAAATTCTTTTTTGTTGCTTTTGTTCTGCATACACACAAAAAGGAACTGGGTAGAAAGAGGAAGGGAAAGGAAGAGTTGGAGGTTACCTTTAATGCTTCTGGGGCCAGTGAGAGAAACAGTGGTGAAGATATTCCTGCAGGTATTGGGGTATGAGCTCAGAGTCTGTTTCAGACTTGTTACAAAGCTGTCAGGCTGGGGAGACAAGACAGGGATGCTGGCGGTTGTTTGGAAGATTGCTTTTCTCACTTAGAGAGAGGCATTCCTCAGCGATATGCACAACAGCATACCTAGGCTGTGTTGTTAAACCAGTGAATGGGTTGGGAGCTGAGGAAAGCAGCAAAATGTAGCAACAGTTGGCATCACCAATGGAAGAGGAGAGGAAGCAGCCGTGTCCCTGCTTAGTAATTGTAGGGCAGATTTGAACTTTACCTGAACTTGGAGCAGCTGAACCAGACCAAGGGAGAACGTTTCCACTTGCTCAATAGGAATGAAAAAATTGCTGAAATGAGGCACATTCTTCAGTGAATTAGATGCATTAGCAGGGTATGGGCAGACAGTAGCAGGGTATGGGCAGACAGTAGCAAGGTATGGGCAGACTCGCCTGGACAGAGAGGACGTCAGCATCTTCAGCATCCTGTCTGGCAGCCTTCTCTGCTTCTTGAAACAGCTTTTCAGACATGGGCAGTAGAGCTTACGTTTAACTGGGTGGTGTCCCAGGTTCACCATGGACTGTCTGGAGTGAAAGGCAACAGTGCAAGGTGGAGAGCACTTCTTGTAGCTACTGGCAGACACTTCACCTTGCTTCCTGTAAACTCCCATCTCCGCTCCCACTTCTTCTTGTCTTATTCTTCACATCCCACACTGAAGTCCTTGCAGCAGGGACCAAGCCCTGAACAGTTCAGGGCAGATCAGGTCTAAGACGGGAAACTTGAGAGGCTGTAGTGATGGGGAAGAGGAGGAGGACCTGGACTATTTGGGGAAATATCAGGAATGATCTCTGCATTACTGTGGTTCAGGAGAACACTCTAGGAAATCCTGAGCAGATAAAATGATCTTCTAATGGGGGCAAAGGGCCAGAGATGTGGACACACATCATGGCTACAAAACTTAGCATGCAGAGACCCCTGAACACAAAGACTTGGGCACTGCAAGTGCCCCCTACAGCATTACAACAAGCTTACAGCCAGCTACTGAGCTCAAGCAACTTATCTTTGTAAACGCCTTTGCCATGGTAGAAAGAAGCCCAGAAAAGAGACCTCAATGCTTTGAAGTGAGTGCTGAAATTATTGCCAAGGACTCATGGCAAAAGATCGTGGGAAAAGGCTTTCTATTGATTTTCTTTTTTTTTAATTAGTTACTTAAAGCTTCCTCATCTTGGCCAAGGGAATGTAACCATTCACTATTGCCTGCTGTTCAGAATAGCCCCTGCATCCATTTATCACGTACCAGGAGATACAAGCTACTTGTTCCCGAGTTGTAACTCCATTGGGAAAGTTTTCAGTTCAGGCGAAGGCAGCTCTTCAGTTCTAGTTAGATTGTAGATAGAGTTTAAATCCTCTAAATTACCTACATTTTGGATCTCAATCCCTTATGAACAACCAGGGCATTGCAGTTGCCAGCCAGGGGCCAGCACTAGATGCTGGGATGCAGAGGTGAGATCCATTGCTGAAAGAGCTGTGAGATGAATGTCCCCAGCACTGGGTGCCATTCCCAGTCTGTGCCTGGGTAGGGTGCAAAGCAGAGGTTCATTTTCTATACTCTTACTGTTGCTCATGCTGGGAAATGTAGTTAAGGGCCCAGGAGAGTCAGAAAAAGCAGGATTTGGGAGATGTGGCAATGTCAGCCAGCTGGAGGGCTTGGGAGCCAGATGCTGTTACGGCTTCCCAAAAAGATTTGAGCAAATCACCATTTCCTATACGTGTGCTCTCTGATAGAGTGCTATCACTCACCTCCAAGCACCAGTGTGAGCTATTGCACCCCTACCAGTGGGTACAATTCACCCAGAAAAAGGCTTTATGGTGGCCTGCAGCCTAAATGAGGATGGCAAGAACCAGTGACACTGTTCATTGAGGAACATGGTAGAAATTGAGCTCTTTTGTACAGGGTAATATGAAAGGAGAACAAGGCCAGGGTCAAATCACCCTGGGAAAGAAGTGGTGACTTGTGCTTCCTGAGCAAGAAGGTCTGGGTCCTGTGCCTGACTGTGCCAGTGACCTTGGGGGAGTGACCTTGGCCTTATCTACACAAAGACAATCAGGAGAATGAATCTGAATTAACCTTTGCAAATTGGATTAGCTAAACTTCATTGAAGATCCTATGTGGATACTCCTCTTCAGAATTTCAAGTAACCTCCTCTTATCCTCATGTCCACAATAGTTAAGAAGAAACCAAACTCAGGTTTTTTCCATTGTGAGTAGGACTATCCATACAACTGTTCTAAATGCAGTTTAACTAAACCACTGTAACATCCAACCTTCTGTTCCTTCAAGACTTATGATCCCTGACAGTCTCATGTTTCTTTATCTACCATGCTGTCTGTTTAGATAAGGAAATCTAGAGTCTCGAGATGAAGGAGCAACTCTGATTGTATGCGCAGATCATGCCTACTGCAGGATCAACATAAGCTGTGAATGAGTCTTTTATGTAGGTAGTCACAGTGCAGTGGGAAAGCTGTTGATCTAGGTAAGAGAATATCAGGGATGGGTTGATTTGAAGCCCACTGACCAAAGCTTGACGGATGCATGCCCTGGTATGGTGGGGGAGAAGGCTTCAACCTTCTGACTTGGGGGAACTTCAACCTCCCTGACCCTGGAACTGTGGTGGGTCCGGGTAGAAGCAATTCACAAGACTGGAGTGTCTGGAGGATAATTTCCTTGAGGTAATCAATGAGGTATCCATACAAAAGATGATGGATTAAGATGAGCTCTTAGGCAGAAGCTCTTCCCTGTGAGGGTGCTGAGGCGCTGGCCCAGGGTGCCCAGAGAAGCTGT
This sequence comes from Agapornis roseicollis, assembly GCA_002631895.1. Taxonomy (NCBI): domain Eukaryota; kingdom Metazoa; phylum Chordata; class Aves; order Psittaciformes; family Psittacidae; genus Agapornis; species Agapornis roseicollis. Next base: position 117,276 of record NDXB01001057.1, read on the forward strand.
GGCTGCCCCATCCCTGGCAGATGTTCAAGGCAGGGGGTTGGAACTAGATAAGCTTTAAGGTCCCTTCCAACCAAAACCATTTTATGATTCTATTATTCTATGATATGACCAAGTGGGATGCACACAAGTATGCGGGGGGAGATGCTCAATGCCCTGGCCCTTTCTGATATCTTCAGAAGATCACAGCAAGTGGGAAGTTCCTGATAAAAGGAAGAAGCCAAACATCGCACACAGCTTTGAACAGGGCAAGAAGGAAAGTCTGATGAAATACAGCCTGCCTAAAGCCACCTCTGTCCCTGGGAAAGTGATGGAGCACATCTTCACAGCAATCACTGCCAAGCATCTGAAGGACAAGAAGGGACAGCCAGTAGAGATTTCCAAGGGGCACAACACACCTAACCAACCCTAATGGCAAGAAAACCGGCTGTGTGGGTAAGGCAGGGGTAAGAGGACAACAGTGAAAGCGGTTTCTGTTGCCTGTAGTAAAGCCTTCAGTGCATGCTCTCCTCAGAGCCAGACTGGGAAGATATGATAATAGACAAATATATCTGATAAATAGAAAAGGTGGCTGGAAAATAGGCTGGACTGTTGTGCTCACAGGGTGATAATCAGCAGTACACAGGCCACTTGGAACAACTGGAGGCCAGTTCTTTTTTAGAGCTTTCCTGATGCCTGGGTAAACGGGCAAAATGCACTCCCAGGGAGTTTTCAGATGACACCAAAGGAAGCAGTGGGGAAGGAAGCACTTGATGCCCAAGAGGCTGCAGCTGTTGCTTGAAGGGGTTCAACAGACTGGGGAAATGGAGTGCCGAAAATTCCCAGCACATACAAGGAGAAACATTCTCAGCTCATGTCAGAAAGCAGGAGCATGATAAATTCATGAGAGGGGATGAACTGGGAGCTAAGGATGACCTGAGCTGAGATGTGCTCTCACCGACCTGCAGCACCTGACCAAAGTGGGCAGATCGTAGTGATGGTAACAGGGTTCATCAACAAGCCCATACAAGGCCAGGCAATGAACCAGGTCCAGGGTCTATCCCACAAGTCCAGTCAGGAGCAGCAGCAGAGAGGGCGGGAGACAGGACTGGAAACAAGGCTGCAGCATGATACAAGGTCCATTCAGGAGACCACACTGAACAGGTATAACTACGAAGCAGGTCAGGCAGGGGCTGAAAACCCAGGGCTGGGCTTACATTGAGCTTCCAAGCCCATAGGAGAGACTGAGTTGAGGCCCCACATCAGAGTAAATAAGCTCAGTCACAGCATTGAAGTGCCCAACACTGAGACAAGGCCAAGAAGGGCCATGCAGTCTCCATCTCCGGAGGTACTCAACCCTCTACTGAGCACAGCCCAAGCAACCTGACCTAGGCTGGCTCTGTTCTGAGCAGGGCTTGGACTGGACACCTCCTGATGCCCCTTCTGAACTGAGTTTGCCTTTGATCTAAGTCTGGGCTTTGACATCCCAGACAGAGTGCCAGGCTCACCTGCAGGTCCTAGCAGGAAAGGGATGCTCACACCACCATTGCAATCTACCTCAGATTTAAGGATACTCTCCATGCTAATGCTTGGGCTCTACTGGTGAGATATAGAGAAGTACTTCATCCATACCTATATCCACACCCATACAACCTGGATAAGTGGAGTTAGTAAGTACACAATATAATAACTGTAGTTCCCTTGCAGCTTGATCAATCTAACTGTTAATCAAGGAATCAGTCTGATCTCTATTCATTTGTAATGGTGTTTGCCAAAACTAATCCTTTGAACTTGCTCATACCTTTCCCTCAGTGGCTCCAAATATGTTTTCAAAGCTTCAACAAAGCCTGTGAGGTGTGTCACTGAATTAGTCGTTGCTCACAAGTGGCGAGAGTAAGATTCAGAGAAGCCACATAATTTGTTTGGAGCCATGGTGAGCACTGTGCTAGGTGGATCATCAAAGCATTAAATGCACCCACCTTGTGTTCTTGCTTCAGGTATATTTTACCCTACTTTTATACATCTGGACATAGTCCACTCTCACAGCTCAGCTGATGGATGGTAACACACTAAGCAGTAGTAATGCAAGTGGGTCTCTGAGCCCAGCAAACAATTCCCTAAGGACACACAGCCTCCCTTCTCTTCACACAGGAAAACTGCTTTTATTTCCCTGACTCTCCCTGAATCTCTCACTGCTCCCAATTTGAAGTCCTTTCCTGGAGCACTTTTGATAGGATGTCTGGAAAAATCAGGCTTATTTATCTGTTGGGGTTTTCTTTCCAATTGAAGGAGATAATAATTGTGGAGATCATTGTGTTGATGCTCTAGTAGACAATCCGAGAGGCTCAGCCACTGAACTGCTGGCAGCAGCGAGTTGCTATCTGCTCCAGTCACCTGCCAGGAGGCCCCCACCCCTCCTCAAGCAGATCCGCTGATGGGTTGTTATGTGGTTTTTTGTTGTTGTTGACTGCTGACATGAAAGAAGCTGAAGCGACACCGTTTTAAGCTGAGTATCCAAGGCGACCTCATTAACATCCCTGCAGAGGAGCCCTTTAAAATACATCAGTCACGGTAGTCCTAAGTGGAAGAGAAACAGTTCTGTGTTTTCTTGATCAATTGGTTAAAATTCAAGGTCGGGGTGCAGAGCAGGGAGGGCTCCCCGCCAGTCACTGCAGGGTTGGGCTGGAAAATAGTGATGCTGTCGTACTGGAGAAAATCCATGCGCTCCCTCAGAGGAGCACTATTGGGAATAAATGCTGGAAGCTGTTCCACTTGAGCAGATGGCTGAAAAACTTTGGCTGGGAAATAAATTGAGTATGACGGTCTGAGGGCCAATCACAGATGGATGAAATTCTAGTGATGTCCCAAATGTCCTGAACATAGAGGTTCTCTTCTTTCCCCTTTTGTGCTAAAAAACCATAGTAGGATTTTTAATACAGGCTGGGAAAAAAAAAAAAAAAAACAAA
>NDXB01001057.1:120321-142287 GCA_002631895.1 Agapornis roseicollis
AAAAAAAAAAAAAAACAAAAACCAACCCTGTTGATGGAATGGGACTCAGAGATAAGGATTTAATGTCTTCTCGATCAGCACCATGGTTAGAGGAGCCCTGGGGCTCTGCCACCTCCAGGCCAGCACTGGAAGGAAGAGCTGATTGTGCATGGACCATGACTGAGGGGCTGGGAAATGCCTCTGCTGCAATCTGGTGAGATCCTGCACTCCTCCAGAGGCAGCCTGGTGTCCATGTGCATCACTAGATACTCAAATACTCCTGCTGAACATGAGTCTTGCAGAACCCAAAACCAAATGATTCTGCCTTCAGGATCTTTCAACCCTGCTTCAGGTTAGACTGGAAAACTGTGCTCCCAACAGGGAGTTAAATGGAGAAGTCACTAAGAACTAAGGGGTTTTTATATGTTTCAGGACATGTCCATAAACCTGGGGATGATCAGTGAGGCTTATAATCTCAACAACTACTCTTCACATAAAAGGAGCCATGAGCTCTGGGATTCAAATAATGAAATCTGGGATCCAACCCAGTGCACATCCCAGACTTCAATTCATCTTGCTCAAGCTCAGAAGTGAGATCAGCCACATTTCAAGTCCTGAAAACACCCTGAGCCCAGATGCTCGCTTCCCAGTTCTTCAACTGACAGGATGCCATAAGAGCTGGTAAGAGATCAGTTGTTCAACTAGGTTAGCACAGCCTGGCAATCAACAGTACCCAAGTATAGCATGATTCTCCAAGGATCCACTCCTCTGTAATATGAGGACCAGAGGATAGAGGAATCCTGTGCTCTTTCTGGCAGGCAGCTGAGGCCACACACCCACTATATTCAGATTTCTTTCCTTCAACAGGCCCCCCATTCAATTCTCATGATGGGAGAGGTTCATGCACATGAAGGCTCTTAAAACCCAGCCCCAACATGCAATGTCACAGGGCAACCTCAGCAGCTTTCAAGAGTAAACATCTTCTGTGATCAAGCAACCAATCTGGACAAGTTATGAGGGATTGAACCATGACTTCAACAACACAGGACACCAAAAATCCATGGAGCTACAAGAAGGCTCTATGCTGGCTGTAGACTCTTGGTACCAACTTATATTAGCATGTGTTATTTACTCAGATATCAACTAGTGATGTATGGTCAGGTCAGTGACAGTTGTGGCACATAAGACCAGACCAAAAGGACACATCAGGACTCACTGAAGGCTGTACAAGATGTAGACAAGGTTGCAATAATTCCTGGCAGCACTGCCTGAGAATGCTGCCTTTGGGACTGAGATAGATATTAAAGGCTGGGCTGAGCCTGCATTTGCAGTGCCCAGCAACAGCTTTATCAAATGAGCTTATCAGCACTGCTGCTTATTTCTATAAGCCAGTGGCTGGCATGTGCTGTATTAACTACCTTCAGCCTTTTGTGACAGATGCCCCTTTAAAAGCCATGGGTTGAAAACAGTCTTTATATTTTGGGGTTGTATTTGGATTTTGTTCATATACTCACACTCATATCATCTTTGTGAGTTCTAGTCCCCAGAACAAAGGAGACAAGATACCTCACTAGGAATAGTCTCCATTGCTGAGAATGCAGATGATGAAATTCCCATGGGAAAAGGGTGCGAAATCTGCTCTATCCATTCAGAGACTTCCAATGCCCCTGTGAATTTCTCGGCCAATCTCACTCCTCCTTTACATCTGCAAGCTGAGTTCGGCAGTCAGGGTGTCCTGCGTGGTCCCACACCAAGCTAGCAGAGGAGTTTTAAAGACTGGAAAAAACTCATCCTTGAAGACAGAGGAGTTTCAGTCCCAGGCTGGGCTTTGCCTTTGCACTGTGGTCAAGCAGAAAGGGGGAGTCCAGTTTTGGAGATTTTTTTTGCCATCTGCTCCAATGGATGATCATGGTCACGCATTTCACCATGATATTCTTACAGCCTTCAATAGTTTCTGGTTTAGACACTCTGACCCAGAGGTAAAGTCTTTGTACTTAATCATTCTCAATGGATTTCTTTTCCATGACCTTGTTTGTGAGTTTGTACCCCAGTGAAGTCACAAATTCAGATGCTTCATTATAAGCATTTTCTTTATCATTTCCTGATTAATCATCCCCACCACTATGGTCATTACAGTGGTTCCTAGAGACCAAGCTATTGTAGGCCTCATTGGTTAGGCACCATGTAGCACAGTTCTATGACAGAGTAACTGAGCAGAACCATCAGTGGGATGTGGGCAAAGTCACTTTCCCGGGAGGAGGACATGGGAGGAATCTAGCTATGAGGCACTGGAGGAGATAGGGGAGAATGTCAGAAGAGGGTGAGACAAGGTGAATAGAGAAGTGAAGCTGGAGATGCAGATGGAGTTAATAGTTAATCAGCATTATGAACAACCTAGGTGAGAGTTTGCTACTGAACCTTTTAATCCAGTTATTGCCATGCAACATGGTCATTTCCTGCCATTTTAATGGACAAGACATCCTTTAGGTTTAGGTGTTTGTGCAGTTTGGGTTTTCTCTACTATGAAAATGCACAAACTCTTGCAAGAGATAATGTCTTCAGGAAGAACCAGGCTGCCTGGTTCACCCATGCATTGATGCTATAGTTAACATCTCCAAGTTACTCAGAAATGACAAGATTGATGCTTAGGTGCAGATCTCCTGGGCTTCTGTGCACAGTACAGCAAGGGCAAGACAAAGCAGATGTGACCCCATGAGAATTTACTTAGATGCAGATATAAAAGGGTTAAGTGTAAGTGCTACTTTTACCCTACACACACACACGAGCCAGAAGAAGAGACTCAGCACATGAGAAAACACAAGGGGGTGGATGGGAGGATGGAGGACACACCTTGAAAAGATCAGTGCGAGGAGGCACGGATCTGCTCACAAACAATCCATGACTCAAAAAGAGGAGGTGAAACTCCTGGACCGTGCATCCTCAGCTACTACTGCCTCTCCCCGTTCCAGTGCACACACGCATCCTTCCCACAGTGGGAAGTGCCACTGGTACCATAGCAGGTGGTGCCCCAAGTGCCATGTCACAGCAAGATAGCAGCACTATAGTGATGGTGCCATGGCTGCTGGGAGAGCTGACCCAAGTGTGACCTAGCACATCTGAACAGTAGGGATGGGGGAACCCAGCATCTTCCCTAGGGGCATGTGAAAATCAGATGAAGCCTCTCAGTGTAGGAGAGGGGTCATTAGCTTGGGAATGTGAATCTATGTGACATGCAAAGCCCCGAGTCCCTATTCTGTCTTGAGCTCCTGGAACCATAGGTACCTGTGCAGAGCGTGCTGCCCTCGAGTTCCCATCCAAGTGTTTTATGTTTCAGTTACACACCACTGAACATGCTAAGACCTTAATTTGAGAAGAGAGCAAAGAACAGAAGTGCTGCTCCTGGAGTTTCAAGCAGTTCTGGGCATGTGTTTGAAGGCAGCAAAGACTGTCTTCTAGCCCAACACAGAGACAAGGACCTGAGGACCAGGACAAAGCAGACCAGGACCATCCACTAAGCTGAATTCAGACAGCACATCTCAAGAACCACATTTTAGTTGCTTTTCCAGGAGCCACCTGGGATTTCATCAGCTAATTTGATTAAATGATATCAAGCCACCACTAACAGCTCCAGAGGATACAACTGCATGGAGGCAGTTGACAAGTTGCACCAGCAGTGCACAGGACAAAGGAGTATTGATGGCAGGAGCTACCATGTCCACTGAGCCTGTGATATTGCAACACAGCAGGCAGAGCTTGGAGCTCTTGTGCTGCTGCTGCTGCTTAGATGTGGCCCAACTGGTCAGAGCAGCAAACAGGCAACTGCAGGAGAGAACCAAGGAAACTGTTTAAAGCTCTGTGTTGTGTTCAGTGGAAACCAGCAGAGCACTGACTGAGGACTCTGTGGACAAGGGGTACCACACACCATCTGCACCGAAACCCTCAAAGGGTTTTGTGAGGCCATGAAGGGTGGGTCTGCATTGTCCCTGCCAGAAAATGAGTGCTTGCACTGCCCACACCAGAAGTCACACCAAGGAGCATGAATCCCTCCCTGCAACCAAAGACATGCTGCTGGAGAGAGCCTGAAAGGGCACAGGGTGTCAAGAAGTCTGAAAACTTCTCTTAGCACTTCTGGAGGAGCAATGAAGGGGAAGAAAGCATTGTGCTAAAGCAGTATTGTTCCAATTCCTTTGGTAATTCTTCATCGCCTGGTTAGAAAATTATGTTCCTAGACAGAAAATATGCTTATTAGGAGGCTTTTCCTCTGTTTTCTCACTCCCTCTTGGTAAATCCATGATTCAGCAGCAGCCACATCTTCTTGCTTTACCTCCACATAGCAGCTGTTGTGGCTTCCTGAGCCCTGTAGAGGTTGTACAGTCTTCCTGGAGGGGCTAGGACCTTCTGCCTCCATGATGGCATTGGAAACCCAGGTGCAGGAGAGATCTCTGGCTTCTATCTGATTTCTGGCTTTGTGTGCAGGGTTTGAAGGGTGTTTTTCCCTCCTGAAAGCCAAGGAAGGACACCTGGATGCAACTAGAGCAGCTCTTTGAAACAGAAGTTAACAGAGGGGCAGAACAAAGAGAACAGAACGCTGCTCCTAAAAAAGCACATGTGCACAACCCAGCCTGATTCCTTTAAACAGAAGCACCTACAAAATCAGCCAAACCTTTAATGTTGGCAGTAGTGCCTGGAGCACGCAGTCCGCAGCACTGCAGCACAGCTCCGGCAGCCCCACTCCAATCAATCTCCTCCTGTGCTGGCCCCAGCACCAGTCAATGCTTCTCAGCCATTTCCCCAATACCTGCAGGCTCAGAAGCCACTGCTGTAAACACTAGTCCCACAACTGGCCTTTGAGGCAGTGATGCTCAACGCTGCGCAGCACTCTCCTCACCACTTCCACTGCTGTGGATGGTAAAGTATCCCCCCAGATCATGGAATCAAGTCCAGCACCAATCAGTCTTTTGCTAACCTGGATCAACATATGCAAACTGTTGAAAAAGTAGGCTTAAAAGCGACCCCTCCAACACACACACAGGAGTGGAGTGAAGAGACAGTGCTGCTCCAGGGTCCTTCCATGCCCAAAGGACTTGATGCCTCCTGTTAGGCTGAAGATGCTAAGAAGTTGCAGGGCTCTGAGTAGGGCCAGGATTTGGTGACACATGACTTCTGGCAACATTGAGCAGACCGGTAGACCAGATCAGGAGAGGGCAATGTGAGAGCATAACAAGTCTTGCCTCGCAGATGTCATCCTGAGAAAGGCACAAGTGTGGACAGCCCACAGAAGACATTACGGAACCTGACAGACCAGTCCCCTCAAGAGCTACATCGGCATTCCTCAAACCAGAGATGGATTAGTTTGTTTAAACTCTCCTTGCAAATCACTACTAATCAGCAGCTAATTTTTTTGCTGGGCCTGGGCACACAGGTTGCTCAGGAGGGCTGGAGCTGCCTGTAGAAATACCCAGTGACTCAACCCAGTGCATTGTCATCTTTGCAGGCTGTTTTGGAAACAATCGTTATACATAATAAATCAACAGCATGCTAATGAAATGAGCTCTTTTTAGGATGCCTTAGAGAAAACCTCCAGTTTGGTAGAAGAGAAGGGCTGGCAAACTACAAAGAGGTCTGAACTATCCTCAAACAATAATGAAGTACTCAGTTTCTGCCTTACTAGCATAGAAACTGAGGGGAAAACATTCAGAGGCACAGGGGAGAGTTCGGTTCCCCAGTCCCATTGCGTCTGAAAGAGTGCTGTTGTACAACGGTGCCTTGAGAACTTAACAAAACAATGTTCTTATGTCCATGAAAATCAAACACCTGCAATCAGTTTGGTGGGTTCTGGCTTCATTATTCAATGAATTAAAACAATATCTTCCTAAGTCAGTGCTACCATGACTTTGTTATGGTATGTAGCAAGAAATTGGTTGCTCCAATACGTTTTCAAGCAAAGACAAGACCTGAAAAAGCAAGGACCTCAGAGACATTGGGCTCAGGAGGGTGGGGACTGGGGAACAGGAACAACAAGATGAGTTGCATGAATTTGCAATAAAGTTTTGGGCTCATTTAACAGTTAAGTCAAGCTAAGCATATATATAGGTGAGACCCTCATCTTTCCTTTGGTTTTGAGAGTCACATCTCAGAATCAGAAGCTACTTGTGAAATTATAGCAAAAAAACACAGACACACAAATGTCTTCCTACATGGACAAGCAAGTCATCAGAAGATGGGGACACAGATGTAATAAGTGAACATGGAAAGCTGGCTGTAATGAAAGCTGCTGGGAGAAAGCTTCATGAGTCTCAGTGGATGCAACGGTTCTATACCATTCCTTAGCCAATAGTCCAACCCATCTGAATTTCTCCATGCATCCCCTAGAGCAGCAGACCTGAATCCTTGAGCTGTGTAACTGTAAGAAGGAAAAGCTTGAGAGATACATTGAGGGATGGGGAATAAGGAGTAGGTTAGCTCTAGCCTATAGGGACATAAGAAATATCAGCACAGAAATCTCTGGGCCTGAACAACAAAAAATGTCCAGCTATAGCAGCTAGATACAGAGCTTGAAATCTGCCTTAACCCTGCCAACAACTGCAGTTTAGCACATGGGTAAATTAACCGATCAATTCAAAAGTGCTTGACAGACACATTGTAGATGATGGTAGCCCACAGAGGAATGCAAATTGCAGTAAATGTGGACTTGATTCAATGCACAGAAAAGTGAGCTAGAGTTGGACCCCGACTGCTTGGCCCAAAGTGTCCTGTTGGATCACCAGTGTCCAGTTAATCTTGGTACCCACCACACCACCCTGCATAAACCAAACCCAAAACTGGTCCAGAGTGTCAGGGCAACACTAGAGAGCTGGGGGTGGATGAGAGCTCCCAAATAGCTATCAGTACTTCAACCTCTGACACTGATGAGTGGTCAAAGCAGGGCTGAAAAGAGCAGCCAGCACTCGATGCCTGATTATTTTCTCTCATTTCCTATGCAAGTCTCTTATCATCGAGTCATCCCACAGTGACCCACAGCTGCACTGATATACGATGCTGTGCACTGGCATTGTGCACCAGGGAGTGCAGATGTTGGATTTTATGCTTCAGCCTTCCTAGATGCTGCATAAAACACAAAATACAGCCAGTCCCTGTCTCATCAGAGCATGCAGCCTTCTGCAGAGACATCAAACCCATGCTCCACCTTCATGCCAGTGTTTAATAGAGTGACTCTTCTCTGTTTAATAAGGAACTGTCTAAATATGCACAGATTCAGCAGAGCCAAACAGCTATCTGCCTGTCTGCGAGGTTGAAATGGCTCCAGGTTACACTTTATTCCTTTATTTCAAATTTCAAAAAGCAAGGTTCTCCAGTGTAACAAAGTCTTGCTGTACTGTATTTACACAAAGACCATTCACTGGCCTTTGCCTATGTTGGGAATTCTTCTTGGCAAAACAGGGCTGGGCTTGACCATGGAAACAGCATCCTGACCTGAAGGGCAGACACACAGACTTTGGCATGTCTGCCCCATGCTCTTAAGCACACTGGCAAGAGCCCCTGCTTCACTCCATTTGTGAGCTCTGCTGCCATGAGATGAGACAGCATGCAGAAGAAGATGAGAGTCCAAGAGGTCGGATGCTGCCTTGCAGAGATGCTGAACTTTCCTGGTCTGCTGCACTCAGTGGGTACAGGGAGGACTCTTGTACCCTGGAAAGCCAGGTCAAACTTGGCACTTGACTGTTGCTTTAGAGCAATTCATGGCCATTTCTCCCTCACCTACGTCTGTTCAAACTGCAAGCTATCCAATATAGAGACATGCCTAGAGATTATTGTAACAAAGGGAACAGGTAAACCTACAGTCAGCCATTGCAACTGAGCAGCATCTTCACAGGGTTCCCACCAACACAGTGAGACCAAGATGCTGATCAGACACTGCCAGCTTTTATATGCATGGACAAAAATGATGTCCTTTAAAAGATAGTACCAAAATTGCCAACAAAAGCAGCCCTCCTAGGATCAGTGATGACTGAGGTTAGTTTAAAACAACACTGTTTACCACAGTAACAGCAGAAACTGCCAGTTTAGGGGAACCCCTGAAGAGTTCTCAGTAAGTGCATTCAACTACAACTTAGAATAGCAGCAAAGACCATATGCAAACCTTGGGGCAGGTTTGTCATCCGCCTTTTTACACTGCTTAGCTCTCAATATCAGAGGCTTTGGTAGGCACCTCAGAGACCATACCATTTTAACTTGGTGATAAAAAAGGATGATGCTCTTTGCTGATGCAACACAACTCTTCTCTGAGGGGACATCTCTGCTGTCCCTCTGAGACCTCAGTCGTGCTCCAACCTGTCTCTGCAGGACTGATGCTCCTTGTAGCAGGTCCTGAAGATAATTTGCTTGAACTTCATTAAGAACAAAGCAGGGTGCACTGAAGTAGTGGTAGAAGATCTGATCAAAATCACATTGCTACAGCCCTGTCCCATGTCAGCCTGTACTCCACATCTGATGCCCTCTGGGAGACTTGCAATGACCACAGCAGACAGGGCTGGAGGAGCCAAGACCAATAGCCAGAAGTCACTAAGGAGACATTGCAGCACAGTGCTTCTCAAGGATAGCTAGAGCCATCTGGCTAGTTTCATGCCCTACAGAGACATCAGCCATCCTGGGACCAAAGCCTCCACAAGCACATGTGATGGAAGTCCTCCCAAGCTATGCACTGTGGCAGCAAAGGCCAGGCAGCTCAGGCAACAATGGAACTGACACAGCCTCCTCTGTTTTCCCCAACCCTGTCCTTGCTGACCACAGCCCACCAGGCAGCTCTCAGACAAGGCCTTGGAGCTGCTGAGACACTTGAGTTATGTGCCCATGGTAAGTGGTTGATCCGCAGCTGGAAATGGAACCTTCCCATCCCATGGGAGGCTGAACAGCTGCCTCCCAGCCTGGCCACAAAACCCAGCAGAAGGCCACTCTGCCATGAACCAGCAGCTCCCATGCCCCCATTTGCACAGTCTGTACCCTCAGCAGTGTCTTCAAAGCTGATGCGGTCCCTGGGGCTTCCTTGGCTGGCTCACAGTGATGCACGAGCCACTGAAAACTCCTTTCAGTGATTAGGCCCATGGGCGCAAGGGCTGGGAAGAGTTATGGTGACCCACCCACCTAAAACACTGTCCTGGAGCCACTGCTCCATCTGTGAATGAATGAATGAAGAGCCCTGGGCTTGCAATGGGAGTAAAAGCTCAAATATAGCATTGTACCTCAGGTTTAATCCATATTCTGCCTTTCCTCCCTTTTCCCAGCCCTTTGCTGTCTCCAGCTTAAGCAGCAAAGTTGCATGACAACTTTGATATTTGCTATAAAAATAATTCATAGCAGCACCAAACTGCTTGTCCGTGCTGCCCCACTGTGCTTGTGTTCCCAGTGAGGGACTGGGAGCACTTCAAGGATGCACTTCAATGGTTGCTCGCAGCATCCAACTGCCTGGATGTTCAGAGAAAGGGAAGTTATGATGTTAGCACTGTCATGACCTTCAGAGAAAGGGCCTAATTATTCCCAAGCAGGCAGCTTAGTGCTGGGCAGCTGCTAATGAACATTGATAGTGAATGAAACATATCCAGATGCAAAGTGCAGAACTAGCTTAGGAGGTTTATGGTGAAGATGATCCTGTGCTAGCTGCAGTTTCATGTTTTTGCTGTGGCTGAACCTTTCCAGATTTCTCTGTCCCAAATGTCTCCTTTCTTTCCCCTTTTCTACTTCCTCCCAAGCTGTTTACAAACCAAATGACTGAGGCCATTGCAAGGAGAGGAGCTGTGTGCTGGAGACCCCATTTCTGCTTGCATGGATGAAGTCTTCAGTGGGGCCTGGGCAGCACAGGGGCTGAATCGTCATCTGCAACCGCCGCAGCCTTTTATTTCAGGATGCATGGAGAGAGAACTGCAGTGTCTCTGCAGAATAGAGCCAAGCTGGCAGCAAACTGGCATGCTGCTTCCACAGAGGAGGCAACAGTCCACAGTGCCAAGCTCTGGATCCCTAGGAGCAGCCAAGTAAGGAAGGCATAATTTTTGGGAAGAGGTAATGCCACAAGAAGTAGATAGCTGGAAATAGCCTCTGAGCTGGTCAGGTTGCAAAAGGAGCAGTTGCTGGTTCTCAAGCTGCATCCCTAAAAGCCATGTGCACTTCTCACGGGCAGCTGTGCTAAGGGCTGTGATTGCAATCACCACTGCAAGACCCTATGCACGGGAGGGGTGATAATCGCTTGTCTATTGTTAGCATCCTGAAGGAGCCTAGAGCCACAAGCAGGCTGTCATCAGCAGGCATTCGGTGCCTGGTATTTGGCTGCCTGTCCAATCCTACCTTGCACAAGAGAAATAAAACACGCAGAGGAAGTTGAGAAAAACTCAAGTGCCCTGGAGACAAGAAGTGTCAAAACTGAGGCTGTGCATTCAGCCTGGCTTGGGCAGACCTCTGAAGGCAAACAAGAACAGGTCTTCTACTTTATGCCTTGTTCAATGTTGAAGAGGTTCAGTATGTGGAAGATTGTCTCCAATCCAAGCATCTCCAGTGTGTGCTCGGGCACTGCTCAGGGCAAGCATCGCACATGCTGTGATAGAATCATGGAAAGGTTTGGGTTGGAAGGGACCTTAAATCCCCTGTGTCCAACCTGGCCTTGAGCACTGCCAGGGATGGGGCAGCCACAGCTTCTCTGGGCACCCTGGGCCAGCGCCTCAGCACCCTCACAGCGAAGAGCTTCTGCCTAAGAGCTCAGCTCAGTCTCCCCTCTTCTGGCAGGTTCAAGCCATTCCCCTTGGCCTGTCCCTACAGGCCCTTGTCCAAAGCCCATCTCCAGGTTTCTTGCAGACATCAGGGTTGCTTTCTAAAACCTGGGGTGGTGCATTACAGCAAAGGTGAATTCAGAGGAAAAAGAAGAACCACTCAAATTTGGGGCTGATTCAGAGATGCCATAGAAGATAGATTCCTTCACCTTCTAAGTAAAAGTTTATTCTGACTGGGGAATACCCGGGCTAGACAACATGTGCCTCACAGATGACAGTGCCACTGGCGGAGAGCATATTTGACAACCATAAGTTTCTTAAGGCTGATCTGAAAACTGCTGTTGTTGTGCAAGCTTAGAGGATTTCAGTGCACATAGCCCAAGCACCTTATGCTGCAAGGATGCAGCTCTGATGACATGGCTGAATGCATCTATCTCAGCAGTGAAAGACTTTGGAGTGTAATGCCCACACCAACACTGACGTAAATGCCTGTTTGAGCTGATCAAAGGTTTCCTGCATCAGAACAAACCGGGCATTTTTAGGCATAAACAGGATTACCAGGAATACTTGTGCTCACATAGCCACAAAAATAGTGAAAGACATCTCCAAAGATGTAACTGGCTAAGCAGAGGAACATAGCTTGGTTAAACAGCACTTGCAAGTAAGACTGGACACTTAGCACATCCATTAAGCAGGTACAGCTCCAAAAGCTGTTTGGCTCAGCTGCAAGGTTAGAGCATCCCAGTGGGATCTTCAACTTACAGACATTGAGTTGAAAAGAACCTTGAGCAGTCACCATCCTCCTGCTCAAAGCAGGGCTAATTTAAAGGCTAAACCAGGTTGCTTGAAGCCTTATCTCCCCTATAAGTTATAAATAAACTGGTCAATTGTAAAGCCAATGCAGAGGCAAGGAATCTTCAAAAACTTTGCTTAAGTCTTGGTGGTTTTCAGGGAGAAAGAATCTGAAGCTTCTTGGTAATTTTATTTTAAACCAGACCTAATATCAGCTTTTTCTTTTTAATATCAACCAAGAAAAAACTGGCTGAATTGTTCCTGGCAGGTGTTCTCAGGAATACCCAGTTTCATGGGGAAACACTTCTTCTTGACCAAATGGAACTGATCGTTCATGTGGTGATCTTGGATGAGGAGTCAGAAGGGATAGTTCCCAAAATAACAGGGTTAGAGGAGATCTCCCATTAACTGCCTGAAGGAGATTGATGCTGCAGGGCAGAAACACAGCCACCCTGGGAACCTGAATATCCCTGAAGTTACCAGTAGCACCAGAGCTGACAACCAAGTAAAACTGAGATTAGACAGGCTGCACCTGGACATTAGTGAGGTCAATTTATGGGTGGAGGCAGCTCAGCACAAAGAAGCTGCGCAGTTAGAAAGGATATTTACTAATGGAGGAGTAAAGATTGGCTCTTTATGGGACTTGATGCTAGAATGCCCACATAATTTCTGGCTGGAAAACAATAGCCTGTCACCAGAACACTTTCTGTCAAGCAGCAATGCATGGTCATGCTACACTAGCTGGCACTGGGTCAAGTGTAAGCACTAAAATCTGCAGCTAGCTTGACTTGGGCAAAAAGTATAATTAATCATGAATAAGAGACTACTCTTCTTGTTGACTTATGAAGATGTGAAGATGTGGCATCAACCTACCATCTTTGTTTCTTGCTATGTCTGCCTTAACATTTAATGGACCACATGAGATGTTCCCATTCTTGAGGTCTAGACATTAAAAGTGCTGCTCAGTAATGCATCTACTTCATTAACATGGGCCTTAGAGCCTGCCCTGGATCCACTGATGGATTCATTTGTAACAAAGCAGCCCCATTTCAACAGAGAAATGGCTGTGTGCCTGCCCTTCACTGTGACCACAGCCTCTCCCTAATACATGTCTTCCAAGAAACAAGCACAAAAGCCCACGGTGAGTCTTTCCTACTTGCATGATGCTGAAGTCGTGGCTCTGGAGCTGGGCCACTGATACATAACTGGGGGTGGCTGCACAGCTGCAGTGCAAGCAAACTGTCCCGAGAGGAGGCAGTGGAGAAGACTGCAGTGATTGCATTGTGATACAGAAGAAGTGTTAGAGCTAATCCATTGCCATCTGTCTTTATTTTGCTAACCCGTTCAGTTGGACGCCACATAAGTGCATTCACAGCAGATGAGCTGGGAGAGCCGTGGCATGGCAGCTCTTAGATTACTGGCATGAAAAGAATCCTTTTGTTCACGAGCCAGGAAGATTAGCTGCTGCCACGTCAGTGTCTGGTTTGTAGGACAAGAAAGAGAAGATGCAGCTCTCTTGCTGCCTTGGCCACTGCTTTGTGGCATCCCAGCTCCAGCTCTTTTCTCACCTCCCTCTTGCTTTATCCTTCCTCTGCTCCTTCCTTCCTGCTCTCTCCTCATCTTGAGCTTTCTCTGTCTTTTCCATCTGCTTCTCTCCTTTCTTGGCATCTTCTCCGCTTCTGCTTGAGTGCACACAATATCCCTTCTCCTCTTCCCTGAGTTCAGGCGGGCAACAGGAAAGTTCAGAGCAGCGCAGCTCCTCTCCACAGAGGTGCTTTACCTGCGGCCCCTGCTGTGAGAAAAATTGGCTGGCACCACCTGATCCCAGGCAATTTTGTTCACAGCGGGCGCTGGGGATAAAGCGCTTCAGTGCGAGGCGCCTGCATTAGCCTTAATAGTGGGGCTGCTGGTGCCAGTTGGGTGAACGGCTGCTTGTTGGGCTCCTTCAGCAGTGGGGCTGCAAGGGAGGAGGGCTGGTCCATCCAGACCCTGTAGCCATGCACCGTGAAAGCCTGCGGAGCAGCGTGACCCAGTTAGCAGTTCCCCAGATGACTCCAGGCATGTCGTGACCTGCAGCTTGAGAACCGCTCCTCTCAGCGGATGCAGCAGTCCTCCATGTCCTTTGATTTCAGGGAAGGAGATGCCCTTCACATGCCCTCTCTGCTGTACTCTCTGCATCACCTCAGGGTGAACCCTGTCCTCTCAGGTTTAGGGGTACAGCTGTCCCCTGCATGCCAGGGAGCAGCTGCAGACTCAATGGGAATGGTCCTGCGTCCACAATACATACCTAGGCTTTGCCAGTTTGTGTTCCAGCAGGACCTGAAGACATCAGAGCTGCCTCCTGCTAATCCCTCCCCCAGCAGAGGAGGAAGATGAGAAGAGTGTTTGTCCCTCCATCACCCCATCCTAGCTGCAGAGCTGGGCATGTAACATCAACTGCCATCCCTGGGCTCAGACAACGCTGACATGATGCGCACACTGCAGTCAGGCTTGCTCAGGGCTGCATTGCCAGACAGATACTGGCAAACAGGACACCTATCAATAAGCTATAAGGGAGATGAAGTCCCAAACCAGCCAGGATGGCCTTCAGAAATAGTTAGATACACTCACAACCTACCGCATGGCACACAAGATTCCCAGACACGCTCTTACCTTAATTCTTCACTACACACTGCAGTTATCAAGATGTGCACCACAGCCAGCATTCCCAAACACAGCACACTGCCTCACATGCAGCAACCTCTGCTTAGGGCCAGAAGGGGGTAAATAAAGGTGTTTCATTGCTTCAGCTGTTGCCAGGCCCTCACTAACGAAGGTGAAAACTCCCCCAGGTGAAAGAATCCCTCAGGAAGGGGTCTCAGGTGCTGTGGATGAGGGTGATGGGGGCCACGCTGCTCCCTGTCCCTCCAGACACTGCCTCCTCTGACTTTCAATCCACATTCATGGAAAAAACTTCATAATCTCCCTGACGAGGGAAGGTTTTGGGTCATACACAGATGGATGGAAGGAAATTAATTTTCTGCTTGGGCACTGAATCGTCCTAGGAGAAGACCTTCATCTCACACTTCAGCTCGCTGGACCATGCAGGCCCGTTGAATTTCCTCATGTGACACTGCAGGGGGTTGCTTGGGCCCTTCACAATCAAATAAGACTCAGAGATACATAAAATATGAGAAATGAGAATCCCTGCTCCCTCGCAGGGTGAAAAAGGCCCTGTTGACAAGCACACAGCTAGAATCTGACCCCCATGGTTTTCAGAGCTGGTCATTTATCTGGGGGTTGCCCAGTGCCTTCAAATTCAGTACATTCCTCAGCATGGGGGTGTCCAGGATCTCATACTGGTCAAGTGCTTTAGGGTGCTATGAGGCATGTGCCTGTGATCACCAGTGGTTTTTGGAATGTACGCTATTTTATTCCTGTAGAAATGCATGAGGCTGCAGTGTTGCTTGGTTCCACCTCCTGGGAGCCAAGACAGGATCTTCCTCCCCTGCACATCACATCCCTGCACTGGCTCAGCAGCTGGACAAACAAGATCCTCCCTGCTCCCCTGTTCAGCTTGGACAAGAGAAGGCTCCTGAAGGGGAGACTTTAGAGCAGCTCCAGTGCCTAAAGGGGCTGCAGGAAACCTGGAGAGGAGCTTTGGACAAGGGCCTGTAGGGCCAGGCCAAGGGGAATGGCTTGAACCTGCCAGAACAGGGGAGACTGAGCTGAGCTCTGAGGCAGAAGCTCTTCGCTGTGAGGGTGCTGAGGCGCTGGCCCAGGGTGCCCAGAGAAGCTGTGGCTGCCCCATCCCTGGCAGTGTTTGAGGCCAGGTTGGACACAGGGGCTTGGAGCAACCTGCTCCAGTGGAAGGTGTCCTTGCCTGTGGCAGGGTTGGAACTGGAAGAGTTTTAAGGTCCCTTCAACACGAACCAGTCTGGGACTCTATGAGAGGGGTCACAGCCTCTGTATGTGCATTCAGGGGCTTCTCCCACCAGGTGCAGACCCAGCACTGCAGTGGCCTGAGGGCAGTTGAGGTGTTTGATGGCTGTGGTTGGTTGCCAGTGCTGCAGCAACGTGTCAGGGGCTGTGGGGTGTCAGTTCCCATGTGCAGGATATGATGTGCCGGATCATCGCTCCCAGTGCTGTGGGGGCTGGTGATAGCCCCACCAGCACCCTGGATCAGATGGGAGCTGAAGGGCTGCCTGGCTCTCCGTGACTCAGCAATAATGCTTTGGGTAGTTAACATTTCATTATCATTTTTAAAGGCTAAGTGGCTTTTACCACCTGAGAAGTATATTAATGGCCCCAGTAAAACACTCCCCTGAGTGCCCTAATGCTTCTGTTATATCGATTCATTTCCCCCCTCCCCCATTTCCTTCTTTCTTTTTTAAAACATTTTTTCTCTCTCCCTGCATGTATTCCCCCATTATGAAAAATACACACTCATTTACACTGTGCAGACAGGGGGAATAATGCCATTCTCCACCTAATAACACCGTTGAATCCTCCCCTCCTCACTTGCATATTACGCCCCACAGCAGAGAGACAAGAGGCAGATGGTGACAAATTCCTTCCCTGCCCCCGCAGATGATCAGCTTATGGCCTGAAGCACAAGGGGCTTTGTTGGGGTTTGAGGGTGGTTTCCTTCAGCCTCTGGAAACCTCCTGTCCCTTGAGTTACTTCTTGTTCCCCCTGTGCAGAGCCTGTTTCATGGGATGGGGACCTTGTGTGAAGGTCCTTTAGCATCCACCTTGAACCCTACACCAGAGATCAAAGAATCACAGACTGGTTTGAGTTGGAAAGGACCTTACAGCTCATCCAGTTCCAGCCCCCTGCCATGGGCAGGGACCCCTTCCACTAGAGCAGGTTGCTCCAAGCCCCATCCAACCTGGCCTTGAACACTGCAGGGATGGGGCATTCACAACATTCACAGATCAAGGAGGCAACCGTTTGGTGCTGCCTTTGAGGACTAAGCTGAAAGAAATAACCGAATTGGGAGTTTTGGCCATCAGGTCTCAGAAGAGGGACACAAAGAAGCCTTCATGCTGCCCATGCAAAATGAGGGGATAGCTTTACTTGGGTGACACGTGTGGTAGGGTTGGGTTCACTGGCTGCAGGCTGGTTGCATGCAACAGGAAGCAGCTCATGATACCCACACAAATACAGCCTCCATAAGCCCAGGTCAAACACGTGCTATTTCCATGGGTTAAAACGACTTCTCCAAAGACCCTGTCCCCAATGCGTGGATACTTACTGCTAAAAGGGCAAGCATTTGGCTTGAATGCAGCCTGATCAATCTTGTCTTATACTGTACCGCGTGCAGGGACTTTGTGAGTGGAGACCTCATCCCAACCCTGTGACTACCCATGACAGGTTGGACGGGGCTTGGAGCAACCTGCTCTGGTGGAAGGTGGCACTGCCTGTGGCAGGGGTTGGAACTGGATGAGCTTTAAGGTCCCTTCAGCTCAAACCAGTCTGGGATTCTATGAACTCCAGGTTCTCAGCTCAAGGGAAAGCCCTGACACTTGCTGTGCTGATGCACATCTCTCCATCCCTATTTTGACCAGGAATTACAGGAAGAAGGTGTGGCACCCTTTGGTCAAAACTGTGTTGAATCTGACTCTAGTAGCACCAAAGCCCACTGTGTAACAGAACACATCAGTCATGTAGCCCCTTATTTCCAGTCACAAGACACGACTGTCACAGACAGGGAATGGACCTTGGGAGACTTTAAACCCTTTCTTTGTGACTGGAGCAGCAGTCACCCGCATAGATGCCAGTGTGTGTTACTGCAGCATCCTCAGCCGGGGAAATTGGAGCTTCAGACTCTCACTCTTCATGAAAGTTTCTTGCCAGTGGTTCTAGCCACACATGCTCCCTTCCCATGATACGCAGGTTTTCCCTATCCCTAATTCTGGGGAAACTACTACTCCCAGCATTTATTCTTCAACAGGCAAAGCCTCTATTCTTTGCTGCCTTTCTAAATGACCTTGCCCTATCTCGTGATCATCCCCTGTCTAAACCATGTGGGTCAGGCAACTTCTTTCCATTGTCTCTAACATTTGCTGGTATAAAATGTGTTTCTTATCTCTGGTGAAATGCACCTCTTCTCATTCGGTGTTTTACTATTTCAAGTTAACTCTAACAGTTTCTTGCCCCAGTGTTTTATTCCTTCAGGAGCTCAAAGACAGCTTCATGCATTGCCCAGCCCTATGGAAAGGGAGGCTCCCAGCATCCTTCAGAGCCATTGAACCTTGCTCCAGCCCAGAGGGACCCGTCCCTCCCATCCCTTCTTCCAGACCTTGACATTTTTTGCCTGTATATCCTGACCTCTGGCTCTCTGCATGCCAGGCAGAGCTGTGCTCCCCTGTGGCTGTCCAGCAGCTCCAGAGGCAGGAGCAGGGACAGTCTGTGGGGCAAGAGGCACAGCAGCAGCAAGAAGAAAGGGAGGAGGGGGTTACCACACCAGCCAGGGTCAAGATGTGACTGTAGGAGCTGGCTCATCCGAGCCCACTGAGCTGCTTCTCTCAGACCCAACCACCCCCTTTGGTTCATCCCTTTTGGAAGCCAACCCTGCACACACCAGCAGTGGCACAAGCTATGGAGGAGGACATCTGTTCAGCTGTTGTAGGAGGCATAGCAGGGGCCAAATGTCAAAAGCCAAATGTCCAGTGGCTCTTCATGCCCTTCATTTCAGCGCTCACCTGAGATTCCCTCTCTCCCCACTGCCTCCCCAAAGCATCAGACCCTCTCTTCCCTCTGTGCACCCCCTTTCCCACCCAACTCCTGCTTCTTCTGTCACCTCCAGCTCAATGACATGCTGCTGGAGTGGAGGGGACACGGCTGCTAGGTGGATCTGCAGAACACGGTGTGATGAGGAAGCTGGCTGAAACCGATGCCCAAGTCTGCAGACTGTCACATTCAGAGCTGCTCTCCTGGAAGTGAGAAAATTTGGTCCCGATAGTAACACTTGGATCGCTGCTCTGCACAGATGTAACTCCTTTCTCCAGCTTCTGTTTTAATACGTGAATTGCTGCCTATTCCTGGAGATGAGGTTCAGCGCACACTGCCGGGTGGAGGGAGCAGCCCATGAGACCCAGGAAGCTTCACTCTGCAGCCAAGGGGCTTCACATTGTTCCCAAAAAAAGTTGTCCAAATTTGGAGACATTCTGCTCCAAAGGGTCATGTCTGGCTCCTGGAATATCCCACTCCAAAATCTCACCCAGCCCTCAGCTTACAACCATTGCACTTCATGGGAGCAGGAGATTTGGGGTTGAGAATTGGAGACACTGTGCCCTCCTTTTCTTTGGCTTCTACTGATCCATGTTACCAGGGGCAAGGGTGCTGGGCTGTGCAGTGGTGGAAGCACTGCTCTTCAACATCACATTGCTGCAGTCATGAGGTGTCCTGGCAGCCCAAGGAGTCTCAGTTGGAGCAGGATGGGACCCGAATCGTGCTGCAGCTGCAGCACCGAGCTGCCTGGCTTTGGAGCTTTCCGATTCACAGCCCTAATGCAACATTAATGGGCTTTGCTGTCACTGAATATTTATAAACCAGGAGCAAGTTCCTACCCATCTACTGAGGAACCAGGGAGAGCACAGACACCCAGCCTCTGCCTCCCCCTCCCCACATGCAGGGCGGTGGGACCTGCCCTGTCTGCCCACCTGGGAAGGGGAAGAAGATGCAGATGAGGAGGACCGGCATCCGAGCTGTCCATAAGAGCTCTCCCTCCCCTTTCAGCCCTACATCTCTGCCTGGATCTGCAGCAAACTGCAGCAGCTCACAGCAACCGCCTCCCTTCCTGCTCCCGTCTCACCTCCCAACACCCCTGTGCTGCTGTACCCTTTCCCAATGCCTCACTATCCCAATCGGAGTCTCTTGTCCCCCTCCCCTGCTTCCTTCAGCATCCTCTTCCTTTTCCATCCTCTGGACCAGACATCTCCCTTCCCCAGACTGCTCTCCTTGCCTCAGCTTCCACTATTTCCCAGGGATCCTTCTCTTCTTTCTGCCCATCCTGGAGATGCCACTGGGACCTGGTGGCTGCATGGCTCCTTCCCTCCTCCTGCCACATCCCCACCGCATCCCACAGGACCAGCTAAGCCATGCAAACCAACGGTGCACACAGTTGGCACATCACACATGGGGACTGTGCCACCACAGTCATGAGGAGACCCAGTGCAGATCCTCTCCCCAGCCCCACGGGCTCTGTTGCACACTGATGGGGTACAGGCCCCACAGGGGCGTGTACTGACTGCTCCAAACAAACCTTTTCCAGCAGGAAAAGCACATGGAAAAAATGTTTCTTTTCCCTTTTTCACCCAGTTTTGAAGGGATGCTCTGGCTTTTGCTTGGATCTTGAAATATTTTGTGTGGAGGCAGAATGAAAACTCATCTTGCTATTGCTATCTGGCCATCCAGTGGGATATACCAGCCCTCACTTATGGGATGCAGGCACTTTTTGTCCCATCCAGCCTCCTCCGACCAGTATTTCTGGGGGAGGGCAGATGGAAATCCCTCCTCTGGGGTGGAGGGAAAGCCCAGGCAGGGTCTGACCCACCTGGGGAGATGCTGCAGTGAGAAGCAGGGCTGGGCTCTGCAAATAAGGGGTCTCAGGGGGGGTCCTGGCCCCTCCCCACCGCCCCGGGTGTATCCTGTGGCCGAGGCCGCCTCTCGCCCATCCTGTTTGAGCCATCAGCTGCAGCAATGAAAGCACCTCCCCATCCCTAGCCCTACATTAAAAGAGCCGGACCTAAAATTAATTTAGCCCTGCTCTTTGTTGTGGACAATACAGAGGGGATATTGTGTGTGGTGAGAGAAAGGCTTTTTGTTTGGGCGAGGAGACAGCGGCGGTCTGTTCTTGCGGACATCTGAAAACAGAGCTGGGAAGAGCAGCCCTTTAAGTTGGGCTGAAGCGAAAACACACAGCCCCATCTCACAATTAAACACAGTATCAAACCGAGAAAGGATCAATTGAGCCTAAAACAGAAAGCTCCCCATGTGACAGATTCCAGAAAGTACGTGATACACCATGCCCAGGGCTAGTACATGCCTGCTGTGTTTCCCAGTACATGATTAATTTGACTCAGGGCAGGAGGCTGCAGGCAAGGGATCTGCAGCACACACTGAAAAGTTTTAACACTTTGAAGACTGGAAGCGCTGCGGAGACGAGAGACAAAGGCAGGGCTGCTGGACATGGGCATGCCTGGTTCCGGCTCACTGACAGCAAAGGGTCAGCTTTCACCTCAGTGCCAGCTCCAGGCTCGCATCCTCTCGTCGAGCATCCCCGCATTCGTTCCCTTTCTGGGAGCTGCTCCTCATGGCTGTGCTCCCAGAGAGGATTTTGGGGCTGGGGGACTTAGGGTCCATAGGGCTGCAGCCTCTACCCTTGGAAGCGGGTGACTGGGATTGCTTGCCGAGGGCGTTTGCTTCCCGTGCCCAGCCGTACAGGTGACCTTGGAGATGTGCAGATTGGAAGCAATTAATGCATTAGTCCCTTAATTGCTACGGAGGGAGCCGATGGGCGCTGTTCCCGGGAGGCAAGGGGTGGCGCTGCGACATCAGCAGAGCAGCCTGTCCTGGTGGGGTGCAGGCTGGGGACACTGGGGTGGCATCCCCAGAGCTGGATGCTCTCACCCCCACCACTGCACTGCTAGGGGGGATGCAGCCCTTCCAACAGCAGAACATCACCCTGGCTCAAGGATGCAGGCTGGGGACATGGGGTGGCATCCCCAGAGCTGTCTCCCTCCATGGGGGATGCAGGTCACCCTCAGGCAGAGCTCACTGCTCCATCCAGGTCCATGCCACCTCACACAGGTCCTGCACACCTCACCATGTCCTTAATGCCAGCCCCAGACTGCCATCTCAGGGCCAACTGGGGCTTTGGTGGTGGGACGAGGGGTGGCATCGTTGGGCTCAGACAGTACAAGTCACCCCTGAAAGCAAACTGAGCCTTGGCTGTGGCTGCACAATCTGTAATGATGGAGGTGGGACCCAAACTCTTTCCCAGGCCTGGGAATGGTGCTGTGTTGAAAGTCCCTGGGAACAATACTCCCCATCCTCTGCTGCAGAGATGCTGCAGCCCATCACTTGAGAGCCAGCTCCAAGCCATGGTTTGGGGCAGGAGGAGCCCCAAGACTGCTTGTCCCTGTGGAAACACATCTGCTCCCTGCCGAGCTGAGCCCCAGCCCTGCACTGCTGTTCCCAGAACAGCTTTGTCAACCAGGCAGCTTGGACTGTCTTGGGTAAGAACCAGACCCACAGGCTACCGGGAAATGAGCCCTGCAGACGTTTGGCATCCATGCCACTGTCCAGGGTCATGCTGAAGCAGTTGAATTGCCCACATGCAGGATGCAGAGCAGGATAGACCCACAAGCAGCAGGGTCAGCCCATCCTTGGGCTCTGCTCCCCCCCCCCCCCCCCCCCCAAAAACCCCCCCCCCCCCCCCCCCCCCCCCGCCCCC